>JAOQMQ010116837.1:0-13005 GCA_027563845.1 Erythroxylum subrotundum | reverse complement strand
AGTGGCAAACATGGAGTGATGTTGTGGTTCAGAAGCTTGGTAATAGCTTCCAGGATCTCAAATCTAATGCCAGAGTAACCCTGGAGAAGAGTGTTGATTCTCACGAGCATAGCTGCTCTGGTCGCAGAGTGAGGCAGGGTGTGGCACGACTGTGTCCTATTGCCGAAGATTCCAGAGTTCAAGAATCTAAACATAACAAAGTGCCACGTACAAGATTAGTTAGTTGCTTTGGATATACCCGCGAATAAAAAACAAAATAAAATGATTAGACTAGTGGGAAGCTAATTGCCCTCTTCATCATTTTACTAGTTTATCAGTAAAGCAAAATCATGAGCGTTCAAAGCAGTCAGAAGAAATCAGAGACCTGACCAAGTCCACTTGTAATCATTAAAAAAAATCACTCTGTGCTTCAAGTAGGAAAGAGGTTGTCTTGTCTGGTTCGAGACAAATACCACTTGTCAATCAATTAAACTACTAGACACCGGATCATCATTTATTCCTAAAACGACCCTCGTTTGCTGGTACAGACTCAAAACCATGATAACAACAAAGAACAACAGTAGCATATTCCACAACCTCTGTTTATTCTTCTCTCACTCAACCTTCCTGCACAAAATAGTACATATCTTTTTCATAATTAGTTTGTTACAAGTTTGTTATAGCCACATGTAAAGTTAGTATTAGTTTGTTATGAGTTTGTTATAGCCACATGTACAGTTAGTGCCTCACGTATATATATACCTCACAGACGATCAAAGCAGAGACAAGAAATTCATTGTTTCTTCATCTTCTATCCCATTACTGCAGATGCTACATGGTATCAGAGCAAAAATCTGATCTCACACAAACCCTAGTACCCAAAATCAAACCAAATAAAAAATGACACAAAACTCAGGAGATTCAAGTCAAAACGATACAGCAGCTTGGAATCTTGAAGAAGAAATCAAAGCAGAAGCATACTTAACCACTGCCGCCGACACTCCAGGATGTCTTATGGTCACCACGTCACTTAATGAAAACAACTATCTGGCATGGAGCAGATCTATGATCATAGCTCTAAATTCCAAGAACAAATTAGGTTTTGTTAATGGGGAAATCAAGAAACCCGACGATGACACTGCTCAAGCCAGACGATGGGTGACAGTAGATAACCTGGTAATAGCGTGGTTACGAATTCACTGAACAAGGAAATTGCAAACTCATTCACGGTAGTCACGACAGCACAAGATCTCTGGGAAGAGTTAAAAATACGATATGGAGAAAGCAGTGGTCCTCATTTATACCACATTGCATAGGAAATCAACAATTTACGTCAAGGTAATAACTCAATCACGACGTACTTTACAAAATTAAAGAGTCTGTAGAATGACATTGATTGCTTAATGCCATACAAAATCTGTGCTTATGAAGCTGCAAAATACAATCTGTGTGTTGTGAATAGCAACAGGTTAATGCAATTTTTGCTTGGATTGAGGGAAGAATATGCAAATGTGGTTAGCTAGATAATGTTGTTAGATCCCTGCCTTAAGTGAACAAAGCATATTCAATGGTTTTGACAGTTGAAAAATAGAAAACGGTTAATATAGATCAAAATAATCTGAACCAAATGTCCGTAGCATTGTTTACTAATCCTACCAACAACAAGATACCAGCGGGGAGACAAGGAAATAGTAAGAAGTCGAGTCTGTGAAAAGAAGATAAACTTTGTGATCACTGTCATGAACGCGGGCATACGAAGGCTACATGCTTTCTCCTACACGGTGTGCCAAATTGGTACAAAGAATTACAAAGGAAAAAGGGTAAAGGAAATTATGCAGGGAATGCTATGGACAGTCCACTCGATGATGCAAGGGACAACGTACAAGTTGATGTGAAACATAATAGCCCAGAGGTGGACATGATCAACTTGGCCAAACAAGTTCAGGAATTAACATTGATAGTTAAAGGCAAACAAGGTGCAACAGCGAATCATGTGGCCTTCAATGTTTTTGCCAGTAAACACCTAAGCACATTACCTTTAGTGAGCATAAATATAATGACGATTCGTGGATTATAGCCTCAGGCGCCTCGGCACATATGAGCCCAAATCTGTGCATATTTACAGACTATGTCAAATTGACCACACCAAGTCTGTCCATATTTACAGATTATGTCATAAAGTCATGGGAAACTTGTGATTGCAAGCAGTAGGTCAGCGAAGGCAAGAGCAATGGCTACTTGAGAAATGAGAGCGTGCGAGACAACCAATAGAGCGTGCGAGAGGCGTGCGAGACAATTAACAGAGCGTTACAGAGCGTCTGCGAGCGATGTAGATCCGTGCGTCTGTGAGTTGTCGACGGTGTGCGTTTGCGAGCGTGAGATTCCTCCAGATCTTCGAAGATTTTAGGCTGGGCATCGACTCCATGGCGTCTTCTCCTACACCTACTCGTGCTCCCCTGGCACCCATTACCCTTCAGCCTACCAAAATCCCACATCTGCCTCAAACCCAGATCTCCAACCCAACTCCCCCAGCAACCTTGGCTCCCACATCTGCCCCCAATCCACTCTCCAATCCCGCTACCCCAACCCTAGATCTACCTCAAAACCAAACTTCTAACTCAAATATCCCAGTAACTTTGGCTCCCACGCTTGGCCCCAAACTGCTATCCAAATCAATTCAGCCATCCCAACGAACCCTAGACACTGCTGCCAGTGGCATTTTACAGAAATCAGATGCGACAAAACCAGTACCTCAATGGTTACCCAAAACTTGGAAAGCTGTAGTTGCCAATGGGGTAGACACTTCGACGGATACAACTCTTACCTATTACCCGCCGGAGACAAAGGAAAATCAAATCTTTGTTATTCCCCCTCCGGAACTGACGAAACAAGGGGCTGCAAATTTCAGATTGGCACTTATTGGCTTCTTTATAGGTAAAAAACCAGCCTTCCCAATAGTTCAACGCGCTTTGAATAAATCTTGAACTGAGTTTGGGTTGAAAGGAATTATGATTACTAGTTCCGATAATTTTCTGTTTAAGTTTGATTCTAAAGTTGGAGTGATGTCAGTTTTGGAAAAAGGACATTGGCACATTCAAGGTAAACTCCTATTTTTAAAGAAATGGAGTTTGAACGGCAGTGAACAGGAGGTTGTGCGGAAAGCTCCGGTGTGGGCAAAATTTTATAATATTCCTGTTGAGTACTGGACCACCGAAGGGCTGGGTCGTATTGCGAGTGCGGTTGGGCACCCACTCCTAATGGATTCTCCAACTGCTCGGATGGCCCGGATAGTGTATGCTAGGATGTGTGTTAAGATGGACCTTAAAACTCATTGGCCTACTTCTTTTCAACTAGCAATGTATATTGAGGATGGGGAGCGATCTTTTAAAGAAGTTAGAATCAAATATAAATGGAAACCTGAGCTGGTCACCAAGAAAAAAAAAAGGGCATTGACAGGGCAAGTTTTAAAAACTGGCGATTACCATGAATTAAGCAAGGGCCAAGAGGCACAACCAATTACTCAAAAGCCGCAAGGTGAGGAGTTGCCATCTACAAGTCAACCTATCCAGACGAACAGGGAGGTTTCTGACTCCCCAGGAAAGGGCTTAGGCCCATTGTTGATGGAACATATAGTTGGAATGAATAAGTTGATGAAACAGTTCTCCAATACTGCTGGCAGTCCAAATCTCCATAGCTCGGCAAAGCTCAACCACGAAGCTCCAGCTGGAAACCTTGAGGATCCACAAGGGAATGCCATAAGTCACATAGGTACAAACTCTTTCTCTCCTTTATCTGAATTGATTCCCAACAATCCTAGAATTGAAGGGGGGCTGAGGGGGAATTTACTTTACGAAAAGGTCGGAAACCTAGGAAAAAGCACAAGTAGGTGGGGTCTTCTTTTGGAATAAATGGATTTAGTTTTTTAGAATATTCGGGGACTTAATAACCCCAAAAAACATTTAGCTATACACGCTTGGCTTAAGAGATTATCAGTGACTTTTGTGTGCTTGCTAGAATCGAGGATTCGGTCCCCCTCCTCTTTGAATAATGTTTGCTCCTCGTTGTTCCCTAAGTGGCCTTCTCATAGCAATATAGACAGTGCCTCAAATGCCAGAATAGTGCTAGCTTGGGACCCGAATACTTACCATTGTCAAATATTGAGATCTATTGATCAGTTAGTGCATGTCGAGTTGTCTCCTAGGAACACATCCTTCTCTCTCCTTGTGACTTGTGTCTATGGGTCCAATAACCTTAACCACAGGAAACATCTCTGGAATAACTTGTCTACCCTTAGACCTCACCTCTCCTCCACACCTTGGTTAATTACGGGTGAATTTAATGCCATCCTTTACCCACATGAGGCAGAACCTATTAGTCAATTAGCTCTCCAGAGTATGAGTGACTTTCGTCATTGGATTGATGGTAATGCTTTGTATGACCTCAACTCTAGCGGTCCTTGTTTTACTTGGACCAACAAACAAAGTGGGGAAAATTTTGTGGCTAGGAAGCTAGATAGGACCCTCATCAATTCTGCTTGGAGCTCAACTTTTCCTAGAGCTTATAGTGTCATTACTATCCAAACATATATGATCACTCCCCATTAGAGGTCAAGTTTGGTAACCCCATCCAGAGAATAACTTCTCCTTTTAAGTTCTCAAACTTTCTTACTTCTCAAACAAATTTTCTTCAACTAGTGGAGGAAGCCTGGTCTTCGCACATTCGAGGGTCCCCTATGTTTTGTGTAGTGTCTAAACTCAAGTTGGTTAAACAAGCTCTCAAAGCTTTTAATTCAAGACAAGGGGGTGATGTTCATGAGAAAGTTAGGATCTGTCAGGATACCCTTAATATCATTCAAGATAAACTGAGGCTTTTACCTAAGTCGAATGAGTTACTTGCTCAAGAATCCGAAGCCATCCATGCCCTTATAGGTGCCTTAGATGATCAAGAGTCTTTCTTAAAACAGGGTTCCAGGATCAAATGGTTAAAGGAAGGGGATAGGAACACTAGGTTTTTCCACAACTCCTTAATTGCCAACAAAAACCGAAACACTATCAATTCTCTAGAAATGGGTAATGGGAGGAGGATTGTAGATCATGAAGAGATCCAAGAACAATTCGTTGAATTCTTTCAATCTTCAATTGGAAGTCGAAAATCCCTTCCGCCTTCGAAGGACTTTGTGGTACCTCTTTTTCCTCAAGCCTTATTTGAAAGTCTTTGTAACTCCTTTATTGCTGATGTTTCAGCCCAAGAGATTAGAGAGGTTTTTAACTCTTTCAACCCAAATAAGGCGCCTAGACCGGATGGTTTCAATCGTTTTTTCTTCAAACACACTTGGCACATTCTTGGGGAGGACATTACTAGGGCTATCCAAGATTTTTTTCAGCATGGTAAACTCCTTAAAGAGCTTAACTCTACCTTTATCACGCTTATCCCTAAAAAAGCTCACCCTTCCACATTGGTAGATTATAGGGCTATCTTGTGTTGTAACATGCTGTACAAAGTGATTGCTAAGATCATCACGAATAGGCTTAGAGAAATTCTTCCTCACCTTATTAGTCCTAACCAGAGTGCATTCATTAAGGATAGGAGAATTGGGGATAACATCTTGTTGGCCCAAGAAATTTTCAAAAATTACCACCTTTCTAATGGTCATAAGAGATATGCCTTTAAAATTGATCTCCAAAAATCTTATGATTCCATCCATTGGGATTTCCTCATCAATTCCTTAGAAGCTATAGGCCTTCCTCCGAAGTTCATAGCTTGGATCCAAGAGTGCATTTCCTCTCCTTCGTATGCCATTTTGATCAATGGATCACCCTCCACATTCTTCAAAGGAAAATATGGGCTTAGACAAGGAGACCCTTTATCCCCTTACCTCTTCATTATATGTATGGAAGTTTTTTCTAGAAGCTTGAATGACTATATAGTTAGAAATCCTTCCTTCAACTACCACTGGAGATGCAAAGAACTTAAACTCACCCATCTCCTGTTTGCAGATGACTTACTGTTGTTCTGTCATGCTGACATCGGTTCTATTCTAGTTTTGCTCAATTGCCTAACCTCCTTCTCTCAATTTTCGGGATTAGATAAGAATCGGTCTAAAAGTCAGTTTTTTCTTTCCCATGACATGACTCACTTGGCAAACCAGCTGGCCCAACTGTCTGGGCTTAGGCAAGGTTCCCTACCTATAAAGTATCTAGGTGTTCCACTCATTACAGGTAGGCTTTCGAGGAGAGATTGTTTACCCCTATTGGCTAAGGTTGATGCGAGAGTTAACAAATGGACCCATAAAAGCCTTTCTTATACGGGTAGACTTCAATTAGTGAGCTCTGTGCTTTCTTCATTCCAAGTGTATTGGGCCTCTCACTTTATTCTCCCGTCTTCTATCCTCAAGGAATTAGAAGCTAAACTTAGGAATTTTCTATGGGCTGGGCGGGTGGATAGTCACCATCAGTCCAAAGTTAAATAGAGTGACCTTGTTAAATCCAAAAAGGAGGGGGATTAGGGATTAAACATTTGCCAACCTAGAACCTTATGTTGTTAGGGAAGAGGATTTGGTTACTTTTCTATGACAGAGAGGCCATGTGGGTTAGATGGGTGCATACGGTTATTTTGAGACGGAAAAACTTTTGGAGTGCCCACCCTACTAATAATAGCTCCTGGAGTTGCGGAAAATTTTAAGTGTCCGTGACAAATTAGGGAATCAATTCAGATTTAGGATAGGTAATGGGCAGTCCACTCTCTTATGGCAGGATCCTTGGCATCCAAGGGGAATCCTAAGGAACTTCTTATCTCCTACGGAGATAAATGGGTTGGGTTTACCTATGACAGCAAAGGTTTCTGATATAATCACTGATAATGGGTGGAGGTGGCAGGATTTTCCTATGGAACTCGTTGCTGATTTTGAACCCGTTCAATATCAACCGAAAAATTCTCCGGATCACCTGGAATGGCTCCCTAGCTCCTCAAATACTTACACCAATGGTTTAGCTTACAAACTTATGAGACCCTCAACCCAACATGTTCCTTGGTATAACCTGGTTTGGTTTAAAAAAAACAGCCCACGGTGTTCCTTCATTCTTTGGCTAGCAGTCCTCAACAAACTCCAAACAAGGGATAAACTTAACTTTCTATATACGCCCATCCACTGTTCACTGTGTATGGCGGACATGGAATCCAATGAGCATATGTTCTTTAACTGCCCTTTCTCAAAGTCTGTATGGGACCATTGCCTCAACCTGTTTCCAAATCCCCATCCCAAACCCTTCTAGCCTTCCTTCTATCCTTTCTTAATTCCACCAAACACCTCCTCTTTCCCCCTTTTCCCTATCCTTCTTTCCACAACAGTTTACCACATGTGGTCCGAAAGGAATTCAAGAACTTTCAAGGATGTATCCATGGAGGTAGAGAGCTTACAAGCCAGGATAATCTTCCAAGTTCTAGAGCATCTCAGCCTACACACATTGAGAGGTAATTAGATCTATTGTGCATTAACTTTTTCATGCAGATTCATGTGCAACTAGGTGGTCTCACTTCCCCACGGATGAACCCTCTTGGAGGGCCACACTTTCAAGGGCTTCGACGACGTTCCAAATGCAATTCGGATTCCATAGAGTTTTGCTAGGCAATGGTTTCTGCACTGTAAACCATTACATATGGCAGTTGCTGTGGGCATTAACTGAGCACATGCATACAGATTTGCAGGATTGGATGCTACCATGATTGTCTATGGGATTGGTCTGTGTTTGCTAGTGTATTTTGAGTATCTGCTGATATAATATTGTAGAAGTTGTTGGTGTTTTGTTGCTTGGCGTATAACTGGGTATTTGTGGTATTTGTTTTGAGCTTGATCTTGTCACCTCTTGTTCTGACAGGCTAGGGTGCAATTGCTGGCAGTGCAGTTAGATGCATGTCATTTTGTTTTGCATGTTTTGAGATTACCTTTGGTAGCTCTTGCATGTACATAACTTTTTATTCTTTATAAAGTTCTGATTTACCAAAAAAAAACCCAGTGACTCTACCGGATGGCTCCGTAAACATGACGGAACACCTGGGAAAAGTCGCTCTCACTCCAAATCTGGCACTCGATGATGTGCTACATATTCCCTCATTTTTTCATAATTTGTTTCGGTAAATAAACTTGCCACACAAAATAAAATTGCCACTATATTCATTGACAATCATGTGTTTTTGCAGGACCTATGTGATGACTATGTCATAGCAAAGTGCGAAGCAACGAGAGGTGTTTACAAACTATCCAACAAGCATTTACTTCCTCCAAAAAGCCTCAAAGATCCCTCTTTACAATTTTACATGAAAAATTTCGCTAGTAACCATGTATCCCATGACTTCACGTTATGGCACAATCGCTTTGGACATGTTTCTATACGCTCTTTTGAACTTTCGGCCGACTAAGTACCGAACGAAGTTATATCAGCAGCTGTCTTACTTCCATTTTTGAGTCCTATCCTAAAAATTCATTAAAATTTCTAGCAATTACATGTGTGAATTATTCCCATTAGCCAAACAAGAAAGAAAACCCTTTCCTCACCACAAAATTGTTGCTACAACCTAGTTCGAATTACTGCACATTGATCTTTGGGGCCCATATAGGACTTCATACATTAATGGATCATCTTATTTCTTAACCATCGTTGACGAGTTCTCTAGGGCCACCTGGATTTATCTTTTAAGTAGTAAAAATCAAGTCCACCTCACCCTCAAATTTTTTATCAACCTTATCCAAACCCAATTTCGTTTATCCATCCTAAGTGTTCAAACTGACAATGACACCAAATTTACAAACAAATTTTGTCAAAACCTATTCCTCTCACAAGGAATCATACACCACTGAACTTGCCCACACACCCCGCAACATAACGGAGTTGTCGAAAGAAAACATAAACACCTTCTCCAAATTACCCATGCTCTTATTTTTCAAGCCCATTTACCAAAAAAGTTTTGGGACGAAGCTTTACTTACATCCACATACGTCATCAACCGATTACCATCCAAACTTCTTTCATGGCAAACTTCGTATGAAAAGTTACACAATAAACTTCCCATATTCGACAATCTTTGTACATTTGGTTTCCTATGTTTTTCAACAAACATTAAACCATACAAAGAAAAACTTGAACCTCGTGCCACTCGATGTTTGTTCCTAGGATATGTGTCCGGTTGCAAAGGTTTTAAAGTTATGGACTTATCTACAAACCAAATACACATTTCTCGTGATGTTGTTTTTCACGAACAAACCTTCCCATTTTCCATTAAAGAACCCAACACTCCGCCACACAACACCACTACCCCTATTACATTTCCACCAAATACACCTGAGTTTGGGCCCTTATCAACTCACCTAAACATTTCATCCACTTGGCCCAGTCAACCATATGATCTTACCATACCATCTGCGCCCAAACCACCAACTACCTTTGAACCCCTATCTACGCCCCATAACTCACCCAATAATTTTACACCTCAAATCCCAACCGACCCACCTTCTTCACTCCACCCTCCCATCCCTTCTCAAACCATACTTTACCCATCGCCAACCGCCCAGATACCTACACGTTTCAGCATTAAACCAGAAACTTGTCCCAAATACCTCGATGATTATGATACCACAGTCAACACCGCTCATCCCGTTACGACGTTCTCATCTCAGGTCACGTCTCCTCCCTTAACTTTTCTGTCTTCTTCTCATCTTATATTGAGCACCAGTTATTTCGCTTTCATGGAAAATGTGTCTATAGAACACGAATCGTTGTCCTATTCTGCAGCTAAGGATAATCTGTTGTCGGTCGCACCTATGAATGAGGAGCTCACTGCTCTAGAAACAAATTGTACGTGGTCATTTGCCGATTTACCAAAAGGTAAGCGAGCTGTCCAAACGAAATGGATGTTCAAAATTAAACGCCGCCCAGATGGTTCCATTGACTGACGTAAAGCCCGTTTGGCGGTCAAAGGATTTAGCCAATAGGCAGGTATAGACTATTCGGACGTTTTCTCTCTAGTGGCCAAATTAACTACTGTCTGCGTCCTCTTAGCCACTGCTGCTGCAAACAACTGGCCTGTCCACCACTGTTATATCAACAATGCTTATCTTCATGGTTATATCGACGAAGACATCTATATTTCCCTGACTCCTGGTTACTCACGAGTGCCTCCCTGGTAGGTTTGTAAGTTGGAAAAATTGTTATACGGCCTAAAGCAAGCAGGCCAGCAATGGAACAAATAGATCACCGCTAAACTTATGGAATTTGGTTTTTCTCAATCTGCTTCTGACTTTTATTTGTTCACGATGGGTACTGGTCAAAATTTTACTGCCTTTCTCATTTACATTGATGACGTTCTATTAATAGGACCATCTGAACATCTCCTCCTGGAAGTTAAAGGATCTCTTGACCAACAATTCACAATCAAGGATCTTGGTTATGTCCATTATTTCATTGGCATGGAAATAGCTCGTTCTCCATCCAGTATGCTCCTATCCCAACATAAATACATCCAGGATATTATTCATGAAGCCAACTTACCACATCTTAAACCAGCCAAAGTGCCCATTCCTCCAGGCATTAAGCTGTCCTCAGATTCAGGTGCACTCTTCGACAATCCCGCAAAATATCGTTACTTGGTCGACCAACTCCTCTACTTATCTTTTACCCAACCTGATGTTGCTTTTGTGGTACAACAACTCATTTAATTCACCAGCGCACCTAGCACATAGCATTGGAAGGCCTTAACTCATGTCTTACGATATTTACATTCCACTGCTGATATGAAGCTATTTTACCCTGCACAACCTTCTTTGACTTTGAAAGCATATCTGGATTCTGACTGGGCTGTGTGCGTATCATCACGCAAATCTCTTACAGGATATTGTATCACTTTAGGATCTGCCTTAGTGTCATGGAAAATAAAAAAGCAAAAGACAGTTAATCGCTCTTCCGCAGAGGCAGAATGTTGGAGCATGGCATCTACACTTTGTGAATTATGATGGTTATCTTATATTCTTACCGATCTTCGGATTCCTCTGCGTCTGCCTATCCCTTTACACTGTGACAATTTGGCAGCCATTCACATTTAAGCGAATCCCGTTTTCCATGAACGAACAAAGCATCTTGAGATTGACTGTCACCTAGTTCGCAATGCTGTTTCCAAATGTTTCATATCTACACCATATATACCTTATGCACTTCAATTGGCTGATTGCTTCACCAAGGCCTTGTCTGCCCCAAAGATGTCATTCTTTCGGCTCCAACTTGAGGGGGGGCTGTTGGTACAGACTTAGGACCATGATAACAACAAAGAACAACAGTAGCATATTCCATAACCTCTGTTTATTCTTCTCTAACTCAACCTTCCTGCACAAAATAATACATGTCTTTTCCATAATTAGTTCGTTACGAGTTTGTTATAGCCACATGTAAAGTTAGTATTAGTTTGTTTTGAGTTTATTATAGCCACATGTACAGTTAGTGCCTCATGTATATATATACTTACAGACAATCAAAACAGAGACAAGAAATTCATTGTTTCTTCATCATCTGTCCCATTATTGTAGATTCTACATAATTCCTACTAATAACAAGATTTTTCTGTCTTTTCGAGAATTAACCTTTCATTAAAAACTAGAGATACATACTGTTCTAAAGCTGACAATTGATGACATTATTGTTTAGGTAGTCCCTCGATGTTGTCTTATTTCAAGAATATATATTCTTACGGTCAAATTTTATCGACCACATGATCAACTGTCATCTGAAAGATTTTTTCAAATCTTCCTACTGTTATTGAGAATATGGTCCATTTAATGCTTAACCCTTATCCACGCAAACGTTAACGCCCATACTTCATCATGTTTCATCCTCTGTGATGCACAGAGGCGATGAAAGAATTTAAAAATGTTTTGGGTCCTTATCCTCTCACACACGAAAAATAATTTCAAGACCATCACATCATAGACACAGAGGCTAGAAGATTCAAAAATATCAGAGACATTGCTGGACATCGTCGGAGCAATGGCTGGAGGTATTTTTTTCGGTTATGCTTTTGTTGCTAAATACATATATAACATGCATGTATCTTGTTTACACGTAAATGATCTTGTGTTTTTGAGATGCATGCTGATTTTACATTTGGTATTAGAGTCACCGTGCCTCTGGCTTGTTTTTGAACTGTTGAGAATTATGTCTCAGTTATGCTATGTTTCTTGTTTGTTTTCTGTTGTGTGAGATGAGCTTGAATTTTTTAATATTCTCGACATTTTTGTATATGATGGACATTAGAATAGTGTTTTGATACTCTATGTTACACCCAATTGTGACTGGACGGTGAAGAGAGGAGGGACGACATTGACCGTACGTGGTGGCCTTCGGACGTCGCCATCCATGCAACATTGCATGGTTGGTTTTCTAACGTCTCACGCACGTCGACTCGTTGTCGTCGTCGAATCATGGCCATTCTCAACCTTCTGGCGCCTGTTGTGCGCCTGTTGCCGTCGGGTTGGAGCCATGTTACACGACCCGACTGGGGGTTGAAGACGACGTCTGTTATATTGAAAAATTCGTTAATATTAATTATGTTAATATTAGTAATTATTGGGTTAATCAAGACCTAACCCATTTTGTTGTGATTTTAATTATAAAATCATTTTGGTATTAATATTTTAGGAAAATATTGATTTTTAATTTTTATGTCTAATATTGGAATTAAATTTAACATGCTAGTTATAATTGTTTAATTATTTGCACAAATTATATGTGATAAATTGAAAATTGTATGTATAAATTTATGATCATTACATATGCAAAATTAGATTACATATTTTGTGCATTATTATTTAATTTATTTGCATTATTTATTAATTGATGCAAATGTTTAGGCTTTATTTAAGCTTAAGGTAATGTGAGTGGTCAATATGATTTTAATTAATTGGGAGTAACCACAACATCTCAAATTAATTACGATTATATATTTAGTTTTAAGATCACATTAAATCGTTAATTGTAATTAATCATA
>JAOQMQ010116731.1:0-31255 GCA_027563845.1 Erythroxylum subrotundum | reverse complement strand
TTTTCTTAAGTTCTAATTCAGAAACAAAAGCTACATTTGCCTCTCTTCTAAATTTAGACCTAGTTCTCACTCCTTCTAATGTTTCTCCTATAATCAAGTTTTTTGGGTGAGAAGATTTATACTTCCAGTCATTTCTCAAACTAAAGTTTTCAGAGACATCTTCTACCTTATTAGGTGGATCGTCTGGTGGTGACGTGTTTAGATTATTGACTAAAGGAGCAGATAGAGTTTTATCATCAGAATCATCTCTTCTATCTATATGAGAATCATCATCAAATTTTACATGCATAGATTCTTCAACAGATTTATAAACAAGATTATAAATTCTATAAGCTTTAGAAGTAATTGAAAATTGATCTTAGAATCAAATTTATCCAACTTTTCATTTATATTCAATATAGTGCATTTTCAACCAAAAGGATGGAAGTAAGATATATTTGGCTTTCTTCCTTTCAATAACTCATATGGAGTTTTATTTAAAATAGGTCGCAAAAATACTCTATTTTGAATATAACAAGCTGTATTTACAGCTTCTACCCAGAAATACTTAGGAAGATTCATTTCACATAGCATAGTCCTTGCCATTTCCTGAATTGTTCTATTCTTTCTCTCTACAACTCCATTCTGCTAAAGAGTTCTAGGAGCAGATAAATTATGGAAAATTCCATTCTCTTTACAAAACATTTTGAATTTTGAATTTTCAAATTCTCCACTATGATCACTCTTAATTCTAGCAATAGAAATTCCTTTTTCATTTTGTAACGGTTTGGATAAAACCTTAAAGCACCTAAAAGATTCATCTTTATGTGATAAAAACAATATCTAACAAAATCTAGTGAATTCATCAACAATTACAAGACCATACTTCTTTCTGCTTAGACTTAGTGTTCTGGTAGGACTAAACGAATCTATATGTAACAACTCTAGAGGTCTAGACGAAGTTACAACATTTTTAGAGGAAAAAGATGTTTTAACTTGTTTTCATTTTTGACAACTCTCACAAAAGAAATCTTTGTTAAAACTTATCTTTGGTATTCCTCTTACCAAATCATGTCTAACTAACTTGGAAATATGTTTGAAACTAATATAACCTAGCTTTTTGTGCCAAACCAGTTTTTCCTCATCTGTTGATATAAGACATGAAATATTTTGACTTTTCAAATCGTCTAAGTTAATTTTATAGAGATTATTTCATCTCTTGGCAAAAAGGAATATGGAATCGTCCTTGTTTTTGACTACATAAGAATTTTGATTAAAGGATACTTCAAAAGCAGATTCACATAATTGACTTACACTAATTAGATTATGCTTTAAGCCTTCAACTAGCAGAACATTATCAATATATGAAAAAGAATCTTTACCAATTTTATCGATTCCAACTATTTTGCCCTACTGGTTGTCTCCAAAAGTTACTGATCCTCCTTGCTTATGTTGGAGGTCTAGGAACATAGACCTTCTTCCCGTCATATGTTGCGAGCAGCCGCTGTCTAAGTACCATTGGTGCTGGTTGCTTTTTCCAAGAAAGGAGATCTGCAATATATATTATATCCTTCTTAGGTATCCATATTTTCTTGGGTCCTTTGGGGTTAGTTTTACAATTTTTCATCGAATAATAAGAATATTATTTTTTTCCTTTCTATTAGGAACAAAACTCTTATTATGACGAACATTACTATTATCAAAACCTAAACCACTCTTATCATTTGGATGTCAGTATCTTCCAATCATATCATTCATCCTTTTTGTACTTTCAGTGAATGTTGATAAATCTGTTGAGAGACTGTTAATCCGTTGTTTCAGCTGATTAATTTCCTCATATCTATCTATAGTTACTTTCTTTTTCATATCATCCACTTGTTTTTTAAGGCAGCCGTTTTCTTTTTCTAAAAGTTCTATGTTCTTCAAACTTTCAGCAAATTTCTTTTTTAATATCCTATATTGTTTTAAGATAGCATCTTAATCTTCTAACAATTCTAAATACGCATCCTGAAGCTCATTACAGTTAGAGATTACCTCATCATCGCATTTCGTCTCAGCTACGAAGCATATGTTTGCGTGTTCTGATGTTTCTGAGTCGGATTTAGATTCAGATGAATATAGATCTTCCCAAGTTGCCATCATGTTCTTTTTGTTTTCTTTACTTTTCTTTTGTTTTCTTTTGAGAAACGGGCATTCAGACTTGTAATGTCCTGGTTTATTACACTCATATCAGACAATAGATCTTTTCTCATTCTTTGAATCGTCTTTGCTATTCTTCTTAAAAGAGAAGTCTTTATTTCCCCTTGATTTCTTTTTCCACATCCTTCTAATCTTTCTTAAAATGAAGGATAGTTCATCATCATCTTCATCTTGAATAGCTCGTACTAATGAACAAGAATACTAATCTTGGACTCTTTGACTTGATTTGTGCCTTCATGTGCAATGGCTAATGTGTCTCACATTTCCTTTGTAGATTCGCATCCATGAACCTTATCATATTCACTTCTGCTTAGAGCACAACTTAAAAAGAACTTGGCCTTTAAGTTTAACTGAAAACGAGCTTTCTGATCAACTGTCCATTGGTCACGAGAAATACTATTCCTTTCATTGTCTGTTGGTGTGTATGGTCCATTTTCAATAATATCCCAAAGATCAATATGTGTGGATTCTATGAAGAGTCGCATCCTGTCCGTCCAATAATGATAGTCTTCACCATTAAATACAAGAGGTCTTTTGACTGAGGCACCTTTAGCTATAAAAACATAATTCAGCCATGGATCTTGGTCCTCACTTTGTAATAGAGCTTCTTGGAAACCAGGCTCTGATACCAACTGAAGTAAATCACTTGTTAATATGGGAATCACGTAATATATATAGAATACACAAGAAGGGGGGTTGAATTGTGTTAAATCTTCAAAGATATTAATCTTTAAAAATTTCTTGAATTTCTTTGCAAATTCAGATGATCACAAAACAATTCTTTTAAGTCGATGAGTAATGTAATCACAAAAATTATTATCTACTCTTCTAACAACAAGAAAATTAAAAGATAAGGGTTAGAGAATAGACGTCGCGATTTTATACTGGTTCACTCTTAACCTTGGGCTACGTCCAGTCCTCAGAGTTTGTCTAAGATTTCACTTTCTATGCTTACAGAGCCTCTTCAGGTCTCTCTCATAAAGTATTCGTTATCTGCTTTCTTAGGCTCTCCAGGCTCTAGCCTTTCTTTCTCTTGGAAAGATATCGTTTGAGCTTTTCGTTACAGATGTGTTTGCTCTCTTTCTTTCGTACTTGAATACAGAGTTTCTCTAAGTATTGTACAATCAGTGTTTCTCTCTTGTATTGTATCTTGTTGTAAAAACGTTGTATATATTTTTTGTTTACAATTATACCTAGTATTTATAGCCTAAAACGTTAAATGTCTTCTTGAGAAACTGCTTCTTGAATCTTCTAGAAACCGTTATTAGTTAAGTCCTGTAACTAACTTCAACTAACTGACTGACTGACGTTCTAAAATCTTTTTCTTTTGCATCGTCTAGTACTATGCTTCTTCTGGTGTTGCGCTTCGTCTGGTATCGCGCTTTCGTCTGGTGTCGTGCTTTCGTCTGGTGTTGACCTTCTATATGTTCTTATGTTGACCTTCTGTATCTTCTTATGTTGACCTTCTGTATCTTCTTATATTGACCTTCTGTATCTTCTTATGTTGACCTTCTGTATCTTCTTATGTTGACTTTCTATATCTTCTTATGTTGACTTTCTATATCTTCTTAAGTTGACAATTTGTGTCACTTACATTTTTCTGCGCACTTAACAAACTTATCAAAACAATTCACATATTTCTAAGTTTATTATTATTTGATCGTCATCAAAATTAATAGTGAAGTGAAGTCTTCTTGACTTAACAACCACCGATTAGAATGAAACCAGAAGATGAGTGAAAAACTGCTTTCAAAACTAAATATGGGTTGTATGAGTGGTTAGTTATGCCATTTGGTTTAACTAATGCACCCAACACTTTTACGAGGTTGATGAATCATGTCTTGCGTGCATTTCTTAGAAAATTTGTGGTTGTTTACTTTGATGACATCTTGATATATTGCACTAATCTTGATGAGCATGTCATGCATATGAAGTGTGTCTTGGATGTGTTAAGATAGGAGAAATTGTATGAGAACCTTAAGAAGTGTACATTTTGCATTGATAGGCTAGTATTCTTGGGGTTTGTGTTCAGTTCTCAAGGGGTTGAGGTTGATAATGAGAAGGTGAAGGCTATTCGAGAGTGGCCAACACCTAAGAGTATGAGTGAGGTAAGGAGTTTTCATAGGCTTCCTAGTTTTTATAGGAGGTTTGCGAAAGATTTCTCTACCATTTTTGCTCCTTTGACTGGCATAGTCAAGAAGGAGAAAGGGTTAGCGTAGGGTAAGGAACAAGAGCATGTATTTGCATTATTGAAGGAAAAATTATGTTCTGCCCCTATTCTAAGTTTGCCTAATTTTGATAAGGCTTTTGAAGTTGAATGTGATACTTCTGGGATTGGTATAGGTGTTATGCTTTTGCAGGAAAACAAACTAGTAGCATATTTCAGTAAGAAGTTGAGTGGTGCACAACTTAACTACCCAACCTATGACAAAGAGTTATATGTTGTTGTAAGAGCATTGGAGGTGTGGCAACACTACCTCCATCCCAGAGAGTTTGTCATTAGGACGGAGCATGAGTCCTTGAAGCACTTGAAGGGACAGGGCAAGCTAAGCAAAAGACATGCCACTTGGGTGGAGTTTCTGGAGACATTCCCCTATATCTTGCAGTACAAGCAAGGAAAGGAAAATGTGGTAGCCTATGCACTATCTAGGAGGTATTCCTTAGTTTCTAGTCTTACTTCTAAACTGTTAGGGTTTGCGCAACTTAAGGATATGTATGCTTCTGATGATGATTTTGCTACTGTGTACAATGCTTGTGAGTATGTTGCCTTTCAGAAATTCTATAGGCATGAGGGCTATTTATTTAAGGGTAGCCAATTGTGTGTGCCTAACTATTCATTGCGCGCTTTATTTGTACATGAGGCCCATAGTGGTGGATTGATGGGTCATTTTGAGGCTACTAAGACACTGGATATTTCGCATGAACATTTCTTTTGGCCTGGTATGCGTAGGGATGTTGAGCGTGTATATGCCAAATGCATTGCATGTAAACAGGAAAAATCTACTATTAAACCCCATGGATTGTATACCTTTTTACCTGTGCCTACTGAACCTTGGGTTGATATTTCTATGAATTTTGTTTTAGAACTGCCTAGAACAAAGAAGGGGTATGATAACATCTTTGTTGTTGTTGATCGATTTAGTAAGATGGCGCATTTCATTGCATTCCATAAGACTAATAATGCTGTGCATGTTGCTGATTTATTCTTTAAGGATATTGTTAGATTGCATGGTATTCCTAGGTCTATTGTTTCGAATAGAGACGTTAAATTTTTGAGCCATTTTTTGGCGTGTTCTGTGGGGAGAGTTAGGTACTAAATTGTTTTATTCTACTACTTGTCATTCACAGACAGATGGAGAGACTGAGGTTGTTAATAGAACCTTAGGTACCTTATTGCGTGCTGTAATTGGTAAAATTTTGAAAACTTAGGGTGATTGTTTGCCATTTATTGAGTTTGCATATAATAGATATGTGCATTCCACCACAGGTTATTCACCTTTTGAGCTTATCTATGATTTTAATCCTTTGACTTTTTTGGATTTGGTGTCTTTACCCTTTTATGAGTTGTCTAGTACAGATGGCAAGAGGAAACCTAAGATAGTCCAGGAGTTGCATGAGAAGGCAAGACAGCACATTGAGCAGAGGAACAAGGTCTATGCCAAGCAAGCCAACAAGGGGCGCAAGCTAGTGACTTTTGAACCTGGTGATTGGGTTTGGTTGCATCTGAGGAAGGAACGGTTTGCTGCCTAAAGGAAGTACAATTTAGATCCTAGGGGTGATGGTCCATTTCAGGTGTTGGAGCGAATCAATAACAATGCTTATAAGATTGATCTGCGAAGTAAGTACAATGTTTCTGCTACCTTTAATGTAGTTGACCTTTCTCCTTTTGATATGGATTCAGATTTGAGGGCGAATCTTCTTGAGGAGGGAGGGACTAATGTGAGTAGGAGCAAGGATCACTATAGAGATGGCATACGTGACGGGGGTGAGCTCGTCATTCCAGTTGGACCTATGCCCAGAGCTAGGACCGAGAGATTCAAGGAGGCTCTCTATGCGTATGTGGGCCAACTTATGGAGAGGATGAAGCTAGCCAAACCTATTGGAGGAGAGCTAGTTGGATCACAGCCCAAATTGATCCACTTGTCTCAAATTCTTGGACCGAATTCACTTGGAACTTGAAGACCATTGTGTTGGGCTATTCTTCGTCATTTGAAGCCCAAGAGGAGGCGTGCTTATGACTAGACTTGGCGCCTCAATAATACAAACCTTTAGGCGCATGCTTATAATCTATTTTGGACTTATTTATATTTTGGGCTTCCATGTAATTTAAGCCCAAGTCTTTTAGCATTAAGCCTAGGTATAAATACTTATGTTTTAGGGTTTTGGAATAACTTTTGATCATTTTATTTCATGTGTGTCGTCGGCCATATTGAGAGGAGAAACCCCTCTTGTTCTTATCAACTTAGGAATTGAACATTGCTTATCAACTAAATCAGATTATGGCGTGATTTTGATCCTAAACTACTTTCTTGGTTTGTTCTTTACCTGTTATCTAGGTTGCTCGAGATAAGTTCTTCGTGAGGTCTAGTAGGTAAATTTGAAACCCTGCGTATCAGATTTAATTTTGGTTAATTCGAATCTACCATCTTCTTGCTTCCTTGAATTCGAACTTTTCCATCTTTCAATTATGTGGAGCGCATACTTAATCTCTATGTTGGGTACTAAATTGTTAGGCTTTGAGTACATTAAGGATTTATATTCTTTTGATCTTGATTTTGGTAATGTGTTTGAAGCTTGTGAACATGCTGCCTTTGGCAAATTTTATATGCATAAAGGTTTTTTATTTTGCGAAAATAGATTGTGTGTGCCTATTTGTTCTCTAAGGGAGTTACTGGTTCGTGAGTCTTATGGAGGTGGCCTAATGAGACATTTTGGTGTTCGAAAAACTTTATATACACTTGTTGAGTATTTCTTTTGGCCACATAAGTAGAAAGAATTTGTGAGAAGTTTATAACTTACAAACAGGCCAAATCTAGATCTTTCCCTCATGGATTATATAATCCTTTTCCAATACCAAGTGCACCATGGGTAGATATTTCCATGGACTTTGTCTTAGGTTTACCTAGGTCAAAAAGAGGTAATGATTCAGTTTTTGTTGTTGTGGAAAGGTTTTCTAAGATGACTCATTTCATTCCATGCCATAAAACAGACAATGCTAGTCACATTGTAGACTTATTCTTTCGTGAGATAGTACGACCTCATGGAATGCCAAGGAGCACTGTTTCTAATCGAGATGCCAAGTTCTTCAGCTATGGGGTAAGCTAGGTACTAAGCTAATGTTTTCTACAGCTTGCCATCCACAAATTGATGGGCAAACTGAGGTAGTTAATCGAACTTTATCTACATTATTACATGCTATAATTCAAAAGAATTGGGAAGATTGTTTGCCACATGTTAAATTTGCTTATAATCGTTTTGTCCATTCTACTAATAACTTTTTAGCTTTTGAAGTTATGTATGGGTTTAATCCCTTGACTCCAATGGATTTAACACCCTTACCAATTGATGAGCGTGCTAGTTTAGATGGCATAAAGAAGGCTAAATTCGTGAAGCAATTGCATGAAAAGGCTAGACTTCAAATAAAAAAAAGGATGGAACAATATGCTTCTCAAGCCAACAAAGGGCGTAAGAAAGTGATCTTTGAACCAAGAGATTAGGTTTGGGTTCATATGAGGAAGGGCCAATTTTCGGGGAAATGTCGTTCTAAGTTACATCCGAGAGGAGATGGATCATTCCAAGTCATTGTGCGTATTAATGACAATGCACACAAGCTGGATCTACCAGGTGAGTATAATGTTAGTACTACATTTGATGTTTTTGATCTCTCTCCATTTGATGTAAGTGAAGATTCGAGGATGAATCCTTTTGAGGAGGGGGTGAATGATGGAAACCTAACTATGGACATTCAAAGGATGGTGCAATCTAGTTCAACGTATTTTTATGATCCATTACACATTGGTGGAGGTCTAATAACTCGGGGGCTAAAGCTAAAAGGATGAAGGAAGCTTTTAATGGACTGATTGAAAATGTTTGGGCTAAACAAGCAACAATAGAAGCTGATTTGGGCTTGGAGAGATCATTCAACCCTATCAAATTAATTCATGCATGAAATAGGCCTAATTAGAAGACTATGTTATTTTGACGCTTTTAGGATATCTTTAACTTATTTGGGCTACCTAAAAGTCTACTTTCTATATTTGACTTATAGGAATCAGTTTTGAAAAGAATTTCCTTATTTTTAGAAAAAAAAATCATTGCTAGCAAATTAATTAGGGTTTTTTTAGCCTATATAATCGTCATCTTTGTACAAGAATTCACATTGGAATTGGTTTTTACGAAATTGGTGGGGTTATTCACTTTGTTAGTTCTTCAAAGAACTTGGAACTTATCAAGGTTATTCCTTGTGGTTCATCTGACTTGTCACTCTCAATCTCTTCTTTTCCTAGAGTTTGACGTCAATATCCTTCTTTATAACTTTGATTCGTGTTTCTTAAAACATTGGTCAAGGTTTTCTTAAAAAACATAACTAATTTAGCTTTCTTAGAAATTCAGTTCAACAACTTGTTCTTGGGTTACTAGATCTTGATTTACAGGATTCACATTAGTAGGGGCGATTGACACACTTGTTCTTAAAAAAGGCTAAATCTAAAAAGTCTTTTTGGGCTTGAAGATTTGTTGAACTCCTAGGATTCAAAACGAAGGTTAGAAGTGCCAAAATTATTCCAACAAGGCACTCTAATCCTTAAGTTAGAGAAGGCTTGATGACGTTTATATGAGAATATTTCACAGTTATTAGCGTCCGTACATAAGAGATAGAGAGGACGAATCTCAATATAACTCCAGCTCTTTCAATATGCAAATTGTTGGTATATATCTTATCCGATGTAAGATCAAAGGAATCTCATTATAACTCCAAGAAACTTTGACCTGAATACTTCAAGACTACTTTGGGGGGTAACTAGATTTGTAAACTTTTGTATATTTGTCATTTTATTTTTGATAAATTAACATTAGATGTTCTCAAATTTTGACTCTTTTAATTTTCTCTCCTTTTTAAGTGCTTTATGTCAGCAGAGTTTAAGAGCATTATGCTATTAGAAATTAAAAAGTTTAAAGATTAAGATGATCTGCTATTATGTTATTGCTAGCAAAAGTGAAGTTATTGGTATAATCAGAGTCACCTTATGACTGAATACAAGGATTATTATTAAGCAAAGAAAACGGTTTCTCAACATATGAGCTTGTAACAGAAATGAAAAGCAAATCTTCAAGGAACTATAACAAAAGTTTCTAGTACATTATTGGAAACTAGGTATCAACAGTGCTTGTGAATAGTTCACTCTGCCAATTACAACAAAGATTGCCATATGTAACTCTAGCTACTATGAGCTCACGAGGATATATCTTTGCCGAAAAGTCCACTTATCCCCAGCCGAGGATCCTTTTGCTTTACGATTGACTCACCAACCAAAACCTACGGCAAAGTAAAACAAGTTAGGCATTGACTAGATGCAGAATGTTTTGAAATGCTTCCATTTAGGACATGTTTAGAAACGCAAGATACATGACAAACGTTTTAACATTTGCATACATGTTATAAATGCTTATTCTCAAGAAAATATCACGTGGAATCTCTCCACATGAATAGCTCACATGACAAGTCAAAATGATTCATTTGGTTTGAAATGACGAGTCCTGAATACCAAGTGGAAATTACGTGCAGAACTTTCATCTAAAATACGTAGTTTATGAAGCTTACCGCTTTAACCCCAGCTTCTTGCACATAAGCAATATCATCAGGTGTAAATAGCCCTGATTCCCCAACAACCTGAGACATCCACCAGAAAAGACGAACAAAATAACAGCTCATAAACATTAGTGAGCAACTTCAGAATACTTCCTTCAGCAAAGCAGCATACAGAATAAAGAAGTCCATCAAACGAATAGCAGTTCAATTAACAAGAGAGCAACTTACAATTATGCCTTTTTGAGAGATAAGCTGGCCACGTGCTCCTTCAAGAAGCTTCCTTGTATTACTGATATCAACATCAAAAGTTTCTGAGGCCAATAAAGACATTTTGTATCAACTTACAAATCTCATTGAGAATTATCTCATGATTAGTATGCTCAGGTTACTATGCTAAAGTAGATAAAACTATCATGTAATTTCAGCAGTAACTAGATTTATAAACGTCAAACAAGCATACCAAGGTTACGATTATTGATGCCAATTAACTCAATTCCCTCTATTCCAAGAACACGATCCATTTCTCTTTCATCATGCACCTATTCATTAATAACAAAGAACAAGGAAAGTCTTTCAGCGTGATAAGTATTTCAATTCTAATGTAAGAAATCAGACTTAGACATCATCCACATTATCAGAAGAGAAATCAATGCATACAGCTCAACTTCATGAGATCAAAGAAACTAATACTCATACTAAGACTAGCTTTGAAACTTGGTATGAACAAAGGCAGTTCCTAAATAAAGATGAAGAAAGGTGGGGCTTAGTATATAGGCATTAAGAAACCAATATTTAACATGCAAGTGATATACAATTCATAAAACCATTCATTCAAAGCATATAATCCTCAAACTGTTCAAATATTAATTACAGCATCGACAGAATTATTGGAGGACAGTGAAAGAAGCACCATTCATACCTCCAAAAGTGCTGCCAAACCAAGCATCTTGCAAATTTTGGTCATGTATTTGATGTCAAGATCAGGCAAAACTGCTGCTATTAAAAGAACTGCATCTGCGCCTTTAATACGGGCATAGTAGATCTGCCATGCATCTATGATAAATTCTTTGCATAACAATGGGCACTGCACAATTTCCATCATTACAATGATGCTTCTATATTTATCATTGATATAAAAAACCATCTGTAGAAGACTATTAATAAAGTAACCCAAAAAACATCACACACCATACCTGTACACCAGCATTTCTTATTGCCTCCAAATTTGAGAAGCTTCCCTTTTGCAAAATCAAAAGAATAGTTAGAGGAGTTAACTAATTGATTGTTCCATAGTAGCTTTATTTTCCTCAAACTTAGAAAGATCATAAGAGCACAGTGAAAGTAGACAATAATATTACTTAAGAAGAAAAAGTTTATTTTTACCTTGAAAAACTTTTCATCAGTCAAAACACTGAGACATGCTGCTCCACCATTTTCATAGGCTAGGGCGATTTCAACCTAATAAGGGAAACACACAGATTAATAATAAAAAGAGGAAGACAAAATGAACAGATGACAACCATAAGTACAAAATAGTACGGAAGCAATAAACTAAATTTCATGGGTGAAGAATCGACCCCTACATCACTCTTTTCACAATTTCATATCTAGGTGCCACATAAGATCATTTAGAAAGGACTTGAGCATATGGAAGTATACAAATCAACAACTAATGCCATAAAAGTATAATGGGTATGTAGGAAAATATATTTCGCCTCCAAAAGTTTCTTGCTACCAATGGAAGCTAGTTAGGACGGCTGTTAGGTGGACAAACAACAACAAATTATGGAAATAATTTCATCTCTTTACACATCTATTTATATTCCTCTCTTTCTCTATTCTTTCAACTATTTCTTTCTCTCAATTGTTAGCGTTACTGTATTTTGACTATCCTCTTTGAAACAGCAATTTATCAAATCAAAATATGGAATGAACTCATCAATACTGTAGGTGAAATGAAAAGAGAGAACATAAAACTATGGTCAAGTAGATGCTAGATTAAGCCTCTACAAAGATTTCTTTGACATAAGAACATAAGAAATATGGTAGATACCAAAGAGAGTAGACCCCAACTCGTCCTATATATCCACATGATTGCAAAACGTTAGGTTAATCCAGTCTCACAGAAAAGTCAAAGGGCGTCAATTTACATAACTAAATGTATTTGAAGAATGAAATGCAAACTTTAGATGGAGTGGGAGAGACTAACAGGATCAAAATCCTCTCTTAGGATTCCTCTACTTGGAGAAGCTTTCTTCACTTCTGCAATCAAACCAGGCAGTCCAGTTCGACGATTAGCCTGCTTCAGAGCCCCAACAAAATCTCTGGTCGGAGGAGCATTCTCTAGAGCCTTCTTCAGCAAAGAGAGCGGCTGTCTCTCCTTCATCTGTGAAAAGACCATCATTAACACAAAATGCAAGCATACATATTTCCAATTCTCCTAATAACAAAATCCCATTATGGAAACAAGAAAAGACAACCAAGTAAAAGAAAGACAGAAACTTTACTTGCGAAATCTCCGTGTCCTTATGCCAAATGATTTCCTCGAGGATGTTCCTGGGTGTATTGCCCTCATTCTGTATCCGAAACTCAAAGGGTCCAACATAGTGTAATGGCGGTCCTGTCGGTGGCCGTCTTCTAATTCTAATACCCTGAGAAGCAGCAACTTCTTCTTGAAACATACCCACTTCCCATTCCTTCACTTTAAGCTCTGATATTTCTTTGTTTTCCACACTTACTGTAGAAACCAGAGCAGACCCATCTTTTGTATCAGGCTACACACCCCAATTACAACCTCTTTATTAGTCCCAAAATAAACTGCACTTACGTTATAATCTTTAAGCACTAAACAATGAAAACTCAAGACTAATGATCATTGTTCAAGTTAAGCTACCTGTTGAGCTCGGATGGAAGCTGCAGAATGACGATTCGCTCCAAGTGGGTTCATGAATGGCCTGATTGAGAGGCAAGGTCTGTGAAAGACAGAAGGTGGTGACCGGAACGAAATTTTGGGGGTTGCTTTCAGTGAGACCAATCCCTCCATCATCAAGTTACGTACGGTGTACAAGTCTTCTTCTTCGGAATGGCCTTGATTGTATTTAATGCCGGAAAAGAGAGGGGTAGGTTGGTGTGGGCATTATAGCAGCAAGTTCTGCGTATTTGGCTCTTTTCCTGTCGTTTGGTAAGTGGATTTCCCAAATCCAATTTTGGTATTCTCTCAAATGGGAAATGCCAAGTTTTTCTGTTCCTGGCAAGTAACTGCCATGATGAATTTCCCTTCCTCTACAGAATTTGTGGTCAAATTACCATAAAGGAACAATATTGGGTGAGTTATTACGAGCATAAATTTATCATACAAGAAATTCGAGATTTCATTACCATATGTAGAGAAATGAATTTTGGCTAAGACATTGAAAGATTTAGATTTTGGAATCAATAAAATTCAAAATATTTTGTTTTGTTAGCGCTACATTACATAATAAAGTATTGATAATTTTTTAATAGAAGATATTGTATTTTTAATAAAAACTTCGTAAACACATTAAATTCTAGTCCCCAAACATAAATTTGAAATTAGGAAAAAAATGAAGAGTAAAATTATTTTCTTCTATCTAATTCTTATTTCAAATACATTAAAAAAGTGAATCCTCTGTATTCAAAGTTAATTTATAATTTCCACCAACTTACATAGAAGCTGGTCAAGTTTCGTTGGAAAATATCAAAGTTATTTTCTTCTATCTTTTTAATTTAAATGTTAATTCTTACTTCAAAAAATGCATTTATATAGAAGTTGGTCAAGTTTCAGTAGAGAAGAATAAGGTTATTTTCTTTTCTCTTTTTAATTTAGATACTAACTTTTATTTTAAATATATAAAAAAAATGTGCATCTACTATATTAAAAGTTAATTTGTAACTTTGACCAACTTACATTGAAGCCGGTCAAGTTTTGAGCAGAGAAGAGATACTCCATCAATAAAAGCTTACAATTAGGTAGGTTTATATATTCGTTGCCATATCGAATTGTATTATATTCAATGCCATGTACATTGTATTTTCTATATTATGTTTAAAGCTACATGGATTTATAGAGTTCCAGAGAAATGTACTTCTTTTTTTAATATATCAATGTGGCGTTGAAATTCTACTCCTTGAACAGACTTTTAGATATCTTTGCATTGGATTGTTCAAGCTTCGAGTGTTCCATCTACTATGTTTTTACTCTATTTCGTTTCAACTCATCCGTATATTTTTTTTTTTGAGTCTAACATAATTTGTGTGGATGAGATGAGATAAAACAAAGCAGGGACATAAACTTCTCGTTCCTTCTTAGTATTAAATATACTTGCATTATTGACCACATATTTATATTAAAATAATTTCTACATTAAAGTTAATTTCTTCCCATCTTAAAATTGAAATTAAAATAATATATTTATTCCTTCTTACGATTAGATATACTTCCACTCTTGATTGCACATTTAAATTAAAATAATTTCAAAATTAAAGTCAATTTCCTCACATCTAAAAATTGGAATTAACCTATTTTTTATAATATGAATTTCTTGTATTCTTATCATCATCCAAAATACATGTAAGCTAAAAGCAATTAAAATTAAGATTTAATAACATCAAAATATTGTTATTATTGTTATTATTATTATTATTATTATTATTATTATTATTCTTCTTATTCTTATTCTTATTCTTATTCTTATTATCATTATTATTAATAATTTTAATATTTTTAGAATATAACAAAATATTTCAAAAAGGCAAGACAAAATGGAAACAAATATAGTAAGCATGAAAATAGCATTAAGTGAAAAGATTGTGCAAGATCAAGTCTAAGAGTTCAAGATGATTATAACATAAAATTCTTTCATCTCACTTAATTTTTAATAGAAAAATTAGGGGCAGTTTATAAGTTATAAAGGGCTTCTTAAATCAAGGTGTGTTATAGTATTAGGAAGTTAGAAGCTTAACCTCACATTCAAGGTTCATGAGTCAATTGCTCAGGTTAAAGGAAATTCTTGAAATGTGCTTTGGTTATAAGATTATCATGGTAAAAGTACATCATTATGATTTGATAATTGGAACAAGAATGACCCTCTTTATATAACTCCTTTTGGAGTTTTTCTATTAATATTATTCTATACATTCCAAAAAAAATACTCTAGACCATTTAACTTTAGACTTTGAAAAGTCATCCCTTTTTCCTATCTATAAGGAGCTTCTAAGAACTCTTTTAATTGCTTTGGTTTAGGTGAAAGGAAGAAAGAGATTTGAGCACTATTATACATAGATGTTGCTGAGGATTGATTTTATCAATTAAAGACTTCCTATGTATGTTAAGAATTAACTATTCTAATTTCCATTTTTTTTTTGTAAATTGCACCATAGACGATTTGGTGGCCTCTTTAATATAGTTTGGTGGCTGAGATAGGGATGCATAGGTATTTGAGGGATGGCTACTTGATGGGTTTCATGATACTGATCAAATGGCTCCAAATGATGTTAGCAAATTTTCCCGAGACCCATTGCAAGGAATTGGAGGTCCAATGACCAAAGCAATAACAAACAAAACGAATGAAAGAAGCTTTGCAAGGATTAATCATGGAGATGCAAGAAAAGGAGGTTGTTATTGAAGGTTCTAAGGCATGACCAAGATTAATTACTTATCTTCATGTACAAGATGTTGGACAAGACTTAGTACATAGTGAACCAAGCTTAGAACCCAAGATATAAGGTTGATCATCATACGTGGGTTTGAAAGAAGCCCAATATGCATAATTAAGATGCAATCAACAAGTGGGCTTGTAACATCCCGTCCCCATATTAAGAGTTAAGACCCGAGATTTCAGTACTTGTGAGCTCAAAGAGAAATTTAGACAATGCATTTTCTTACTCATGCATTATGTTAACATATATGTACATAAATACTGAATGTTTTCGTATAAAAAGTGGTACATGTATTCATTGACAACTTTCGGGTATAATCGATGCTAATGAGCCCTATATGGGACAGTTTAGGCACTCGGTCACAATAAGGTAACAAATGAAAAGTGAGTCTCATGTGCACTGCATATGTATAATGAAAAATATGAATTATGATGCATGGTATGAATGATTAAATATACTGAATGTGAAATAATGTGAAATGTGAAATAAATATGTGAATTATTTGTTATGTGATTAGGTGAGCCATCGATGATGGTCACTCACTGAGTTCGCAAAACTCACCCAAAATTTGCAAATATTTTTCAGGATTAGAAGAATACCCTGTTAGGCCAACGGGAGTATACCTACAGCTTTCAAGTGAAGGATAGAGGTCGGGATCAGTTCACGTCTGCATTTCATTTCTCTATTTTTGTATTGAATTGTATATTCTGCAACTCTTGCATAAATTTGTACTTTGAAATGACTCAAGTGTTTGTATTTGTGAAAGGGCCCAAAGGGCCATATGGGAATTTTGTAAATTGCATTGTACGATTGAAAAGGGCTAATGCCTATTTGGTTATTGAATTCCGCATGTGTGTTTGTGTTTTCAAAAAAAAATTTATATCGATTTCTGAGTGATCGACTGCTTTAGCACGCCACCCTCGCGGGACACAGACTCGGATATCACCGTCGATGTCGGGTTTGGGTCGCGCGGGAGTAGGGTGCTACAGGTCTGGTTATGTTAAATTAATTAAGCCCAAATTTATGTTTTTTTTGTGTCAATAAGGCCTTATTAAGACTTGTTCCTTAATAATTTCATTCATATCTTGATAAATTAGATTGTTTACTTAATTTTTGAGATATCCACATTCAAGACTGATTTATATCCTCGAATTAAGGATTTCCTTTCTTATTTAGGTCTTTCTTACTTAGGTATCAACTAGGAATATCTAAAAAATCCCTTTCCTTATAGGATTAGGATTAGGATATTATACATGCATAACATTAACATTCATACATGAATTGATATTTTTACACATTACAAACATAGCATATGCACTCAATTGACTTATCCCAGGGTATGAAAGAAGTTAAGTGAACATGATGTGAATTATGAATTAATATGTCTTGAATTTTAGTATGATTGGATTTCAATTGGTAAATTGGAATTAAATGTTATTGATTGAGATATTAATGAATTAAATGTTCCTTTGGTCTAGAAAAAAAAGCCAAGTGGTAATAAAAAATTGATATGTGGCAGACCTGTGGCATAGTTAAATGTGTGACAAATGGACTAGTAATTAAATGATAGTTGGACCAATTATTATGTGACATGCGAAAAAATCTTGGAATGACATGTGGACTGATTTAGTAAGGGACAAATGGCAACCTAATATGTGGATTAGTGGCAGTTGATTAATTAGCCAAATTTATTACATGCCTTAAGACATATGGTGAGTTTAGAAGTTAACACCTAGCATGATGGTGGAGCAAATTCCAGCAGCAATGTTTCTACTGATTCCCTCACCTTTCTCCACCAATATTGCTTCAAATTTTCTCTGTATTTTGGTCTTTACCCTAGTTAAAGTTCTGCATGAAAACCACACCTAAATCCTACACCAAATAGCTAAGAAATATGTTGTCTTCACCTTGCTATATAAAAAAAGAAGAAAACAGCTCAGTTTCACCTTGGAATTGTGTTGATTTTGTTAGAATTATGCCCATGACCTAATCGTTATGTAATAGAATGAACATTTTTGTTTTGTAATTATTAACTTTGTTTAATAACATGGCAAATGATTATATTATCATATTATGTTTATTGTTTTTTATTCTAATATGATAAGTCCTTGATTAAATTTATATACTTGCCATCATAATGGAGATTATGATAATGAGAGTCAAGTCTTTAGGGTTTAATCTAAAAGTGTTCTTGATCATAGGATCATCAAATAAGGACTTTAATGATCCGATTAGATCAATATGTATGAAATATATCTATTGGATGGATATTAGTAGATCTCATTTACTAAGTTACATATATAAATGATGCATATGTAGATATGACCATTGAACTAACCAAAATGAGAATTCCCAATGGTTAATATTACCTATGACCTGTCAAGTAGGATATTATCATAAGGATTTAAATGTATATTTTTCCTTTGACTTGAGATCATCATAGTAACCAATAGGTCACTTATTATGGTTTGATGTCGGACACCTAGTATGTAAAAATGCTAGTTGAATGATCATTGGATATAATTAAGTACCTATCTGATTAGTGGTGAGTCAAGATGGGATCCATCGACTCTAGGTAATGAGTTTGAGCTCTATATTGTCATTGATCTTAATGGTTGTTTCAAGACCTTGGCCAGGGCGATTGAATGAGTGAGGAAAATGAGTTTTCTAACTCATTCACCAATCATTAATGATCGACATGTAACATAGTTGGTTATCTAATAAGGTTTAACAGTTAAACCATACCTTAGGATAATCCGGAGTTGTAATGATGGAAGGGAATAATACATTATCCTTAACCAGGTTCCATCTTTGTAAGGTTGTTACTACACACTATTCGGTCGTTGAGGAATGTTATTAGATGCTAACCTTAATTATTAATTAATTAGATTAATTATTACCGACTTAGTGATGAACCTATGTGGTCACACACTTATTAGTGTAATATTTCTTGTTCATGATTATTTAATTTATTATGAGATAGTTTATTAAATAATCTATATGGCATATTATTATATTTTTTCTAGTACAAAAAATATAATTAATATTGAAAATTCTCTTGTACAAAATAAATGAATAAAATAAAATAGTTTTATTTTTATTTCATTTTATAAATAATAATAATAATAATAATTAAAAACAACAACAATAAACATCAGATGATAAATTGCCTTGGTGGTTTTGTTTTGGTTTGACATTTAAACCAAAACAAATGAAGTGACGTGTTGTTTTAAGTTTTAAAAACATTACAACGTTTACAAAGATGATAAGAGTAAAAAAGAGATACTCTTTACGTGATATACGTTTTTAAGACTTATGAAGTATATATGTTGTGCGTTACCTTTTAGAATGATTAACATATATATGTTTTCGTTTTATAGTATGTTCAAGAAAAACAAAGAGAAATAGTGATACTCTTTCAATTGTTTTTTTTTCTTATGTGAAAGATAACAACGAAGAGAAGAGTGATATATAGGTATACTATTAGCATTTTCGTTTTTTGTACATGATATAAACAAGAGAAAAGAGACAAAATTGTTTTGTTCTATTCTTGAAGAAATAGTTTTCCAAAATTTAACCACAGTCATATCAAGTGTTGAAAGCGGGACATATTTCTCGGTGTAGAGCCTCAGGCTCAATGCTTAATGTGCCCTATATGGGACAGTTCAGGCGCTCGGTCACAACAACGTAATAATTGAAAAAGTGTCACATTAGTATTTCATACGCATTTGATTAAATATGCTTGATTGAGTGAAAGGCAAAATGCCTTATGCTTATGTGAAATAAAGTGTTACTTATGATCGATGTGAAGTTATGAAATAATTGTGATATGCTTGATTGTTGCATGAATTGAGCGAACCATCGATGATGGTTATCTCACTGAGTTCGCAAAACTCACCCAAAATTTGCCATTACTTTTTAAGCTTTCAGGACCGAGAGTAGACTCCTAACTTCAGATAGACTTTTCTAGCCGTGTAGATTGTTTTGGTGAGAGAAGTCATGGCTCACAGGTCGGTCAGCTGGGACTTTTGGGATGGCATAGATAGATATGACGTTTTTCCTCTTTCATGTAGCATTTTTGTACTAGGTTTTTGGATTGATGTACAGACAGTAAAGGATGACAAGTGTATAAACTTTTGATTTTGGTGAAATGAAATGAGGAAAAATTTGGTTTCAAAAACATTGTGATTTTTATATTGATATTTTATTATGATGCCATGTGAAGTGTTTGTAGTGATTGTTCGTAGCTCACCTTTATCGTAGGATATGTACCGGGATGACCTGCGGGCGTCCCGGCGTATACCCTACAGTAAGGGGGCGCTACACTTCTATTTACAATAATGCCATTAATGAGTCTAAAATGTCCAATTTGCCCTTACATGTAAACCTTGTAACTTAAAAGCTTAAGTGGTCTTCCCAAAATGCCCTCATGCAATCTTACCACCTTAATTCAATTTAATCCATGTCATATGATATTACTCAAATTAACATGCTAATTAACTCCCATTAACATGCTAATTAATTCCACAAAAATACTATATTAAGACCTCAAAATTCATTTAAGTCATGCTTAACTCCTTCCAAAAAATCAAACATTTTCTAATCATGCAATTGAAGGAATTTGCTTGCACTTCCTTCTAGAGAAATGTTCCTCATTGTCTTAACTTTCTAATGACAGCAAAATCATTCAATTTGGTTCCATAGTTTAAAAGTTATACCTTAAAACACTTTCAGACTATTATTATACTAAAACAATATCATGTGCTCAACTTCCGTCCAGAAATTGAAATTCTTAGAGACTGAATCAAAACTCCATTTTATCAGACAATTTGTAGCCTTATCTCTCTAGTGTAATCCAAATTAAGAATTATCTCATTTGGATAACTAGAGCAAAAATTATGACTAAAACACTGAAGCATACTCAGTGCACATGTTCAACTACATTTTCCAACTTTTAACTTTCAACATTTCACATATAACCCATATTGTATCTAAACCATCTTTTCCATTTCATCTCAAATTCAAGAATTATTCTTTTCTTTATACATGAATAATCACCAACAATTTCTCATTTAATAGTTCTAACTTCCAAGAAAAGTTCAGGGCCCAACAACAGAACTATGGCAGAAGCTAATGGAAGTGAATGAGGATGCATATCAACCTTGGATCATAATGGGAGACTTTAATTGTGTGTGTGCAGCAAGGCAAAGGCTGGGTTGTTAGCCCCCCTCAGCTTACCTACTCAAAGACTTGCTAGAATTCAGACTGGCACTTCGGCTAAAAGATGCCTCGAGCAGGGGGGAGTTCTACACCTTGCATAAAAATCACTTATGGGCAAAATTGGATAGGGTCCTCCTGAATCAATCATGGAGCCATTTGGGATACAACTGCTCAGTACATTTTTTGTAAATGAAAGCAGATTTAGACCACTGTCCAGTATTAGTGGGTTTTAACCAAATGGAACTGCTAGGAGAAAACCTTTCAAGTTTTTCAATATGTGGCTTAATTATCCTCGGTTTCAAGATATTGTTGACAGTAGATGGGAGATGGCAGTGGAGGGGACAACCTAACATGTTCTGTGCAGGAAACTAAAGGCATCAAAACACCCCCTAAAAACATTAAATTCCGAAGGATATGGGAACATTTCTAGTAAAGTTAAGATGGCACAAGAGCTTTTCCAAACAGCATATAAGGCCTTCCTTAATAGGCCTAAAGATATTGAGGCGAATCAAGAAGTGAAGATTAAGAAGAAGCAGGTTGAATTTCTACTGGATGCAAAGATACAATTTTTTCAACAAAAAGCCAAATGTAAGCATCTCATTGAGGCTGACAAAAACACAAAATACTTCCATGAACTAGCTAAGAAAAGACCAAAGCAGAATACCATTTCTCACATCATTAGGGAGGATGGAACCGCAACTAATTCAATGGCAGAAGTGGCAAGTTGTTGTTTGAGCTTCTACCAAGGACTCTTAGGCGCTTCAGCTCCCCTCCATAGGTTAGATATAAATGTTGTCAGAAATGGACTAGTCTTGGATGAGCAGACAAAGGAATCAATGGTTGCTCCAATTATAGAAGAGGAGATCAAGAGGGCTATGTTTGACATAGGCAATGACAAAACCCCAGGGCCGGATGGATACACTCTATCTTTTTTTTAAAACACTGGGAAAGGGTTGGGCCAGATGTAATCTCAGCTGTGAAGGAGTTTTTTGTCACTAGTCAATAGCTGAAACAGATAAACCGCACCATTATTACCCTCATTCCAAAGACAAAGGAAGAACTAAAGGTAACTGATTTTAGACCAATTGCCTGCTTGAATATTGTGTACAAGATGATCACTAAAATCTTGAATTAGCGTATGGTGAAGGTTGTGGGAAAAATTGTAGATCCAACTCAAGCTGCCTTTGTGCCAGGTAGAAACATGCTTGATAATGTGTTTCTAGCGTAGGAACTTGTCCGTGGTTATACTAGAAAGCGAATTTCACCAAGATGCATGATAAAATTAGACATTACAAAAGCCTATGAAGCGGTTGCATGGGAATTTCTTGAGGATATGATGAAAGGTTTAGGGCTCCCTGCCAAATTCATACGGTGGACTATGGAATGTGTACAAACTACTATATATTCGATATCAATCAATGGAGAATTACATGGCATGTTCAAAGGTCGAAGGGGACTGAGACAAGGTGACCCAATGTCACCTACACTATTCCTACTTGGGCTGGAGTATCTCCCAAGACTATTAAAAAACGAAACTGCAAGGCCTCAGTTTCACTTCCACCCAAAGTGTAAACAACTTGATATTACTCACCTTGTCTTTGCGGATGACCTCATGTTTTTTTCTAGAGGTGATTCCACTTCTATAGGCATACTATTAGAGGTGTTGAATGAATTGAAACAGGTGGCAAGGCTGAAGGTAAATGTGTCAAAATCTAATATTTACCTAGCGGGGATGTGTGGATATGAGAGGGAGAATATCATGCAGATGGTGGATTATCCTATAGGTAAATTTTTTGTTCGATATTTAGGGGTCCCTCTGGAACCTATGAAGGTCTCGGTGGCCCAATTTTCTGTGCTCCTTGAATGTGTAGGGACCTATATCAATGCATAAAATGGTAAATCCCTGTCATATGCAGGTAGAATTGAACTTATAAATTCTGTCATTCAAGGGGTGCTCTCTTTTTGGCTCCAAGCATTCCCCATCCCAACAACCATCCTGGAGAGGATAACCTCCATATGCAGAGTGTTCCTATGGGGTGGTAGACACTTTAGAGTGGCATGGGAGAATATTTGTATTCCAAAAGATGAGGGTGGACTGGGACTGAAAAATTGTAAGCAATAGAACTCAGCGCTATTGGCCAAAGTGCTATGGAATATTCATGCCAAAGCAGATTCATTATGGGTAAGATGGATTATGAAGTGTATTTCAAGGACACATCAATTTAGGATTGAGAACCCCACAACCGTGACTCACCATTGCTGAAAAATTGGCATTAATTCGATACAAATTGATGAAAAAGCTGGGAGGCTGAAGGGAAATAGATTATGGCTTGCAAAAGTTGTGTGTGAATGGAATCCTCTCATCATAGAAAATTTATGAATTATTGAGAGTCAAGCATACAAGAAGACCATTGATGACTTTTATATGGAAGCAATACATACCTCCAAAATTCTCCTTCATTGCCTGGCTTAGTCTTCGAAATAGACTACCAATAAAGGATAACCTACTATTTTTGAAGATAGACCGATCATGTGGCTTTTGTAATGTTGAAACAGAAACTGTTGACCATTTATTTTTTAAATGTTCTTTTATAGGTAAAATTTGGAATGCTATTCGGGAATGCCTGGGATTGACCCGAACTATGTCCACGCTATCTAGTGCTATCAAATCGATTTGGAAAGACTACACTGGAGCACATCTCAAAAGCAAAGCTGCTAAACTTGCACTCATGTGTACCATATACATGGTAATGAAAATCTCATGTATGGTTCTGTAGAGTGGCAGTAAGGGTGACTTATCTGTCAACCTTTTCACTATCACTCCCAAAAAACCAAACTCTGTCTTACGTAAAATTGCCAGAGTACGATTAACCTCTGGATTTGAAGTCACGGCTGCTTCTGCTACGAGCTTAGATGTAATCTCCAAAATTAAAACAATTATGCACAGGATCTTATATAAATTGTATCCCATAGAATTTATTACTTTTTGATATTTCAGATGTACGGGAGAATTTGATGTCTTTTTTATTTCAGCTTCTGATCGGAGTATGCCCCAAGGATCAATGTACACATGTTTTTGATTCAATATATGATTTACCTTTCATCAAAAAAAAAAAAAAAAGAAAATCTAACTTATGAATCTAGAAGGCGTTACATAACTGGCATTTTCAAACGGGATTTTCGTTGAAATACTTGACTAATCAGCAACCACAAGCTACGATGTGTTCATAGGTCCATACAGTTGCATAAACTAGGTAAATAACGGCTTCGTCTCACTCAACTCGCAGGTATGCTAGTCTAATCTAATTTCGATGTCTTGCAACTTGTCTACGAGCTTGTGATTCCAATATTCCCGTAATACTCTCTTCTAATTTTTGGATTTCATGATCCTTATTACTTTCCACCGTTGTCACCACCACATGCTAAACGTAGTAAGCTAATACACCAAATGTTGCTTGAAAAACTCAAAGAAACAAGCATACTGATTGAATTATTCAATTAAAGATTGAGAAGTAGAGCAAGGTGTAGGAAGAAAAAATTCAGAGGTTGAAACAAATGGTCATCAGCACAACGGCTAATATAAAAACCACGTGTACAATATGTTATTAAGAACTACGTGTACCTTTGAGGAATACAGAGGTACAGAGAAAGATTCCAGTCCAGAAAAGAAGCTGAAACAAAATTTTGTTATTTGATGAGACGGCCAATATAAATAACCACGTGTGCAATCCGTTATTAAGAAGCTAAGAAAATAGTGCATGACCGAAAGATATTGTTTTCCCATATTTTAGTGTTCCCGCTTCTGCTCAAATTATTACATTTTGCTACAGGTAAACGAGGAGATGCCCTTAAACCAAACTTTTTTTTTTGTTAAATCAGAAGAATAAATTAATAGAATAGAATATGTTCATAGCGTTCAGTACAAGTGCCACGAAAGGCACAAAGCAAAACTAAACAAAAGTCGCAAAGCAATCAATAACCAAGGTAGACATAAACTCAAAAAGACCACCGCATAGACAGGCAAGCGGATAAAAAACCCTAAGAATTACAACTGCTCAATAAGCCAACCAAAAGAAGTGTAAAGGAGCCCTATTGAAGAACCAAAGCGTGTGAAAGGTCAAGGAAAGCAGCTGTCGTGATGTGAAAGTGCTAAACCACCCAAGGAGGCAAGGCGAGCATGGCCTTGCCCAAAGAGCCGTCACATGCAATAACCTGGCCTTAAACCAAACTTATTTGTTCCTAATTAATGTTCCTAATCCACAAACCTCCCAATTTTGGCAAAATTAGTTCAATTTGGTCCAAATTATCCTTGCTGACCCAAATTTATCAAATTTGCCCTAGTTGATCAAGCTTTAAGCTAAGCTCAAAACTTTTTTTTCTTCAAAATTTCAAGCTCAAGTTTAGGTTGTCCCAAAATTATAAACTGAAACGATGTTTTTTTAAATATGACATCATTTTTTATTTTAAAAAATAAAATATATATTTAATTGGACCCGATTATGCTCGAAACCCTCAAGTTTTGATCGGGTTTCAGGCTAGGTGAGCTCAAGCACATTGAAGCCCGACCGAACCCATTGCCATCCCTATGTATAAGCCAATACTTGATGTGCTGTAAGAGTACTAATGCTAAGTTAACACCCAAGTAAGAAGCCTAAAAATGCTATTATTTGCCATTTGCATCATAAGCTAAGTGCCTGAAGATAATTCACCCCACCTGAGTAACTTGACATCTTGTAAGTATTACAGGCATAATGTACACAATGTATGGAAAATGAGGACAGCAGAAACTAGGAAAAAAAAGCTGGCATCTGAGGTTAGGTATTGCAAAGATGATGGTGATTCTCCATAAGAAATACCAAGCAGAAGGATATGGTGCTGCATCTCAACAAAGCTATCGACTTCTCGTGATTCTGCATTTTCAAGTTCTAAAAATTATGAATAATAGGTTGTAGATGCATGAATCTCAAAACAAGATATAAGTATATTAATTCCATCTACAGAGCAACAGAGCAAAGCAGGTAGAATTTTGCCTTCCAAGTCGAGACAGCTCTGGCTCTGCCAATAACATCTCTTGTAGAGATTTCATTTTTGTCTCCCTTTGCTCAAAACTGCAAAGAAAATGTTGTACTGTAAACCGTCAGTTTATCTATAAAATGAATTTTTAAAATTTTCTATTCATTTATCCCAGAAACATAAAGGGAGGTGCCTAATTGATAAATACAACTTTCCTTTTAACATCATTTATCCATCAATGAGAACTGGCACGTGTTTGTCTTAACGATTAAGTGCCTGAATTCATATTGAGCAAAACATAGCATCCAAAATTCTGATAAACACTGTAACTCTCCTATAATTTTACATATGAGAAGACAATCAACTAGGCGCCTCGCTTCATTAAATCCAAGTCATCTTCCATTTCAGTTACATGTGAAGCTACATGTGACAACATAAATGTGTGATTTATGGCTTAATTCACCAGCTTATGGCTTTTTACCCATTTTACACTATCATGTCAGCTGGAGAAACACATATTCTCGGTTTATCACACGTTTTTGTTCTGATTACTTAAAAGTGTTCACTACTCAATTAAAATTTCTACATCTAAAATGTCGACAAACTCCCACTGCCTAGAAGATACTTCCCATTAATTTCATGGATAACATTGATAATTACAAGTGCGGTTCATTTCTAGAAAAACCTCCAGTACTATTCTTTTTCCTCTTCCTTTTTCTTTCAATAATTCTTTTTCAGAAAACTCAGACGAATGGAATATTGTGATTCTAGACTCTAGGGAGTAGTATCTATATGACTAGCGAGAATAAATTGCTGCCATAGTTCTTGAATCAATGAATCAACTCTTGTTCAGTCCATATACGACTAGAAAATGGAAAGAACGTAGAAATGACAAATAACTCCAAGAGAATTGGAATAGCGATTGAAGAGAACCCTAGTTCTTACAAACCTTGTTCTTTTACACAATTTATCTACATCTTCAAGCCTCTGGACAAGTAAAGACCAGAGCATACGACTAAAGATTCTTTAACAGAAGAATTTCATAGCACCAACCCGTTAAGCATGCTCTCAAGCAAAAGAACAGAAGTACCAAAATGTAAAGCAATGCACAGTTCAAACTCTAAAACAAACGACAGAAATCATTAAAATTTTACTCCACTACACCTAGATACAGTTAATTTCCTGTTCAATGCGTGCGCAACTGCATAAACTATCTTATATGAATTTCTATATATAGGCTAGTAAGTTCACAAACATTTAGGCCTCACCAATATGGTCATACATACACCAAGTATCTCTATTTATAGCCCAGTAGGTATACAAAAACATGTACACTACAATTTCTGTGAGGTATAATCAGCCTCATTTAAAAAGTTCAGATGCTGTTTGTGAAATGTCTCATTTACACGTAACAACAACTGGAATGAACATTTAAATGCATGATGATCTTGCTCTACATTCAAAGAAAAGCTACTTACATAACTCTAACAAAAAAGCTTTAGGACACAATGAAGTGACCATAGGATTACACTACAGCTCAGCTACTGTCATTACCTCTTTAACAGCAGCACAAAACTGATCCAAACTAAGTTAATCATAAATCTACATGACAAAGTGAGTAGCAGTCTCACAATCTCCCGTAATAAGATGAAGGATATGAGTCAAGAAAATAACTGTACATTTCTATGGGAAATAAAAAAATACTTCCAATGGTCCAAATTAAATGATTCAATCTTCATATTCCTTAATTCATACGTGTGATATAACCTCATTAATTATGGCCAGATATTAGAAACCTAATTTCGTAAGGGTTCTTATTGGTCACATTTTGTACGCTCTTCAGGCTATTTAAGTTGTCACATAATAGTTGGATGTATCTTCATAAGAAACTTGGCTAATAAATTTTGATATGAATAGATTTGTCTTTTGTACATACAACATAATCCAACGCCAAAAATTGCACCAAGAATTGATCAAACTTTGAGTGCCATTAGCCTTTCCCTCTTCCCTACTTAAATGCTAAGCTTTGCACTGAGATTCTTTTTCACAGCTAACCAAAGCCCAAAGATATAAATGTCTCATAGATAACATGATTAAAAAAAAACGATTTGAAGAATTCACCTGTTGATGTAATCAAGAGAAAGCAACCTGTGATGAAGAGTGTAATCACAACCAATATAACTCACAATCAAGCTACCAGCATCAGGGTGTGGCCAGCTTCTTGAAGTGGGAAACCGTAGTATAAAAGTGCCAGGCTCCTGAAGGCCTCTAGGACCTTGAAGTGATAATTCAGCTTCTTCCTTTGTAATAAACCCTTCAAACCACTTTGGTGACGTAGAAATCCAGAGTACATTCATCTGTTCTCTTGATAATGTAAAAGCAACAGGATACAACCAACACCACATCTTTTCAAAGTTCTCTTGGGTCAAATACTCTTGACAGCCAGCAATTCTTTTCAGAAGATCAAAGTCCTGGAAAATTGTGATGTCAGTGTAATCAGTCACATTAAATATCTCAAACAGCAGTAATATGATGACAAAATTACTCACGAAGCTTAAACCTTGGATAATCAACAAGTTGAGGGAAACTAAAGAAGCAACATGAAAAAGTGATCATACTTTCACCTTATCATTTCTAAGTCAGCACGTCACATAAAGCAGTTATATAACTTGATACACATTGTTAGGAAATATCTATATTAGAAAGAGTAATATCTACATTAGGGAGAGTATGATCTTCCTCTTCAGTGTATGATTTCCTATTTATTACTAAGGTTTTCTTTCCCAATGTAATGACTTCTATATAAATGATACAAGGGTCTTGAATATTCATCAAGCCCTCTGTTTTTTCCACTCTGTTACTCACATGGTATCAGAGCCACACTTCCAAATCCTAGAACTTGTTTACCGTAAAACCTAACACCTTCCATTCTATCCAAAACACTTACCTCCAGTTACCAAAACCAAAAACCAACTACACGGAAGCAACCAAGGGGTCCTAGCGACCACCAGAGTACCGACGGTGTCGCCGTAAAACCACCAACGTGTAGGCTCATGGTTGTCACGAGCCGTCGTCCGACAACCACCAGCGACGACAATTAGATGGGTCAGCTCGCCACTGTGTCTTGAATTGAGTTTTGGCCTTACTTTGTGTCAAAAACTAACCAGAACATGAGTATTTTTTGATAACAGTAAGGTTTCATGTATTTCGCAACTTCATCAGCAGTGTTTTAGTGTCCGTTTAGCCAGGAAATCTGCCTAGCATAACTGGGAGATGTCAAATTTCAGTAGCAAATCATCCACAGGTGTTCCAACAGTGGGTTCCTCAACTTTACAAATCACCAAGTAATCTTTGAACGGTAATAACTATCCTTTTTGGTCTAAGAATGTCAAATTGTTATTTCGAGGTCAGAGAAAATTGTCCCATCTTACATCTGATCCCCCAACTAATCAAAAAATACTAGAAATTTGGCAAGGTGATGATGCACAATTACTACATATTTTTTTCGATTCTATGGAACCTGAAATTTCAGTTTTATTCTCTCAAGTTAGCACTTGGCAAGCTTGGGACTATGCTAAGCTTCTTTACTCCAGTAATATGCTTCGGATGTATGACATTTCTGTTGAGTTATTTCAGTCCAAACAGGAAGGAAGTTTGATTGAATACTTTGGGAAAGTGAAACGTGCTTTTGAGGAGTTGAATTCCCTACTACCGATCACATCTGATATTAAGGAGATGCAGATTAACAGAGAGCACTTGGTAACTATGATGCTTTTGGCTGGATTGAAGCTTGAGTTTGAGCCTCTGTGAGCACAAATCTTGGGAGGAGCACACTTTCCATCCTTGGTTGAAGTATATTCTAGACTCTCGCGCTCTATGACTAAGGTGAATTCACTAGAGAATAACTCTGAAAGGTCAACTCTTGCAACACATTCTGATTCATGAGTCAAAAGAAGCCATGGGGGAAGTCGAGGAGGATGCAGTGGCTGTGGTGGTCGTGGCGGTTGAGGAGGACATGGCAAAGGCTCACGACTCCATTGTACACATTAGAGGTGGACATGATGAAAAGTCTTGTTGGGATAAATATCCCCATTTGCGAGCTGCTTGTATTGCGTCTCTTGAAGAACATTCTTTGCTACAACTTCACAACTGTTTGTTACTTTATCTCAGGATGAGTATCTAAGCTTTTGCAGTATCAGTTAGCTCAGCAAACACCTCCTTACACTATGGCATCTGTGGCTCATCAAGGTAACCCAACTGCTTGTTATTCAGCTATCCCTAGAAAATAGTCATGGATAATAGATTTTGGTGCCACTGACCATATTTAAGGTAAAATAACCAACTTTAACCATGTCATTCCTTTACTTGCCTCTCATAATGATAAACTTACTGTTGCTGATGGATCTACTACCACCATTAAAGGTGTTGGACCCTCTCATCCTTGTTGTTCTTCTCTCACATTACGCTGTACAATATTTGTTCCAAACTTTCCATTCGATCTTATGTCTGTGAGCAAATTGACTAAACAACTAAATTGTTCTGAATGTTTCTACCCTGATAATGTCATTATCTAGGATTTGAAGACCAAGATAACAATTGGAGAAGGGTGTGAATCGAATGGAATGTACCATTTTAACAAGTTGCATTCATGCATCGCCTGCTCATTGTGAATCTCTCCTATTGATATCCATAGTCGATTGGGTCATCCATCTTTGGAAAATCTCAAAAAAGTAGTACCAGGGTTAGATTCTGTTTCCAGTTTAAATTGTGAGTCGTGTCAATTAGGAAAACATCATTGTAGTTCTTTTTTCCTCAAGTCAATAAAAGAGTTGAAAAACCCTTCATGTTAATCCATAAAGATATTTGGGGTCCGAGTCATTTCAAGTCTAAGTTGGGCTTTCAATATTTTGTTATTTTTGTTGATGATTTCTCTCGAATAACTTGGATATATCTAATGCGAGATCGTTCTGAAATATTCTCTATTTTTTGTTCTTTCTATGCTGAAATTCAAAATCAATTTAATACCCAAATCAATATTCTTCGTAGTAATAATGCTAAAGAATATTTCTCTAACTCATTCTCCAGCTACTTGAAACAACAAGGTATTCAACATCAATCTTACTGCCCACACACTCCTCAACAAAATGGGGTAGGTGAGAGAAAAATCCAACATATTGTTGAAACAGCTCGTATCCTGTTAATCCACATGAATGTGATAGACCAAAGATAAACCGAGTCTATGTTAGGAGAAATAAACAAATGACAGAGGAGTAATAGGTAGAAGGGTATACTGGACTAATAGTTTTTATATTCTGTTAGTTCGTTAGTATTGCTGACAACCAATCATTAGGTTGTCAG
>JAOQMQ010116624.1:0-13028 GCA_027563845.1 Erythroxylum subrotundum | reverse complement strand
ATAGTATCTCTCTTATATATATATATATATATATATATATATATATATATATATAACAATAGTTCATGTTCAAGATTCATCAACTCAAGCGGAAAACTTCTTCAAATACATCTAATTCCAACTCAACTCATATTATCCATACACAATTCATATTTCAATAACATCATAAGATAAATGTTTACAAAGCTTTAATGACATCTCATGCCACAATACATTATTTCGCAAAATCCCCAAAATACACAAGATACTTGAATGATAATTTCTCAAAATGCAATTACAGCTTTGTTTTACATAAATTACTCCAAAACAAAACAAAACATGCAAATTCGGATTTATGTCTTGATTCACTTTTACTCGATCTCTTACTCATCACCTGAAGATGGGGAAAGAGAGTGGGGTGAGCTTAAAAGATCGCGGGTAACAACTTATAATGGAAAAAAAAGCAAAACCATTCAAAAGTTCATTGCCGTGGAAAATTCTTGTTGAAATCCATAAAACACCTGTTTCTTAAATTCTCATCATGTAGTCAAATTTGACAAACCACAAAACATGAATGCATCAAACTTGTTCACATATCATAAGCACATAAACAAATCAGAATAGTTTGGGTAGATCCATAAACATGACGAACTACACAATTCCTCATAATTGTCCTGTGTAGTCATAAACTTGAGGGAGTCCTTGAAGGAGCTTCGTGTCACTAGCAGGCAGGCGGGAGAAGCCTTAACTTGGTCAACGTGCACGTGACATTCTTGAATGGACTACCTAAACTCACATAACATGTATTTAAAAACTTGTTGCCCAAAATGACACTTTTCGAAAACTTGATTTCATATACTTGATATATTTTGAAAACCATTTCCGAAAACATGATGCGATCTTTTTAAAAGAAATCATTTTCATAAATCATCACACAATTCACATATCAAACATGTAGCAATTTCTCAATTCATTCAAGACACAATTAATGCAACACTTATGATGCAATTTAAATCATTAAATTTCCTTGATTTAAAGAAAACAAAAGTGGCTTATTTACTTTATTATAAACATGTACCCATCTTAATTTCTTTGCTTGAAAACCTTGCTCAAAAAGCCTTTACTCTTGCTCCTCTTACCTCGCTTGATTTTCTTCATCAATGGCAAAATTTTCAAATCAATAGGCATTCCAATTGAGAAACCCACAAGACATATTCACTAAATTTGATCTTAGAATTCTTAAACTCATACATTTCTTAAGCTATATGAACCAAAGCCCTTTCAAAAATCCAACAAATAAAAAATGCTCTTACCTTGATCCTTCACCAAATGAAGAGTTTGTTGGCTCTAATGGAAGCTCTTATCCTCCTCTTCCTTTTTCCTTCTTGAATAAACTTCAAAATCCCTCTTGAAAACCAAGAAATGAAGAAACCCTAGCTTTTTCTTCTTTTTCTCTCCTCTCTCTCCTCTCTACGACTCTCTCTTCTTTTCTATCTCCAAATCACGGTTTTGCCTCTTCCAAATGTAAGACACTCTTTTCTTCTTCCTTTTTTACCATTAATGATTGAACAATGTCCATTTTACCCTTACTTATATGCCTTGTAATTTAAATGCTTAAGTGACTTACCAATTTTGCCCTTCATGCAATCGTACCACCTTAACACTATAATTCAATTAACCTATGTCATAAAATCTTACTCACATTAACATAATAATTAACTCCATAAAAATACGCTATTAAGACCTCAAAATTTATTTAAATCATTGCCTAACTCCTTCCAAAAAATCAAGACCTTTTTTTGATCATGTAATTGAAGGAATTTGCTAGCACTTCCTTATACAAAAATGCTCCTCACTGTCTTAATTTTCTAATGACACTAAAATCATTCAATTTGGTTCGAAAATCTGAAAGTTATATCCCAAATATTTTCCGAACTATTCTTATGCTGAAACAATATTCTATGCTCAAATTCCATTTGAAAATTGACTTTCTTATAGACTTAATTAAAACTCGATTTCATCAGAAAATTTGTAGCCCTATCTCTCTAGTTTACTCAAAATCAAATATCATCTCATTTGGATAACTAGAGAAAAAGTTATGGCTAAAACATCAAAGCATACTCAGTGAACATGTTTCAATTACATTTTCCAGCTTTTAACTTCCAACATTTCACATATAATAGTTCTAACTTTCAAGAAAAGTTTGGGGTCCAACAACTTTAATCATATATTTGGTTACTCCATTATAATTTATTCTAAATTATATCCCTCACTACTATTATGAAAGATTATTTCAATCTTTCAAATGGGCTAAGATCCCTTCCAAATTTAGTTGAATTTTGAGTTTGCTCAACAAACTAACTAAACTTAAATTAGGTAAATATCAACTTTAACAATCACATCTCATGTGACTCCTAGATCTGTTAGGTGACAACTCTTGTCAAAACATATCTTATATGTTATTCCTAACTCGACCTTTAAATTCATGTGATTATGAGATTGTTCATCCAAATTACACAAATTTAGTTAAGTAGGACTCACCATCATAAGATTAATTATATTCGGGTTAAAGCAGTCTTGAGTTTGCTCATCAAACCTAACAATAAACAGAACTGTAGTTTATTCTTATAACAATAGAAGGCAATAATTATGTTCAAACCATATACTTAATATTTTTAACGAGGGATTTAAATTTTTTTTTGTTTTATCAAATACAAAATTACATGTAATAATATCATATACATAAAACTTGAAATTTAACATGCATAATATATAAAATATATATTCAAACATACAACGTGTGCACTCATAACCAAATTGTATGCATAAAGTATCAAGCTTTTTTGGATTCTAGTTATTGATATTTATAATCTAAAATAATATTTTCAACTCCTTGGAAAAATTAAATTAGATTAAACTCATTGATTCCTAAATATATTAAAATTTCTATTCCAAATAGAAATTTAATTTGATTTGAAAACAATTTAAAAATCCAATTGGAAACTATTTTCAATTATCTTGACACATTTAACAAAATTTAATTGAAAATTTTTTAATAAATTATGCTTCTTACTCATTATAATTTATAACTATTTGCTAATATTAAAAGCAAACTACTTTTAAAATTAAATAAAATACTTTTAAATTTAATTAAGAAAGTCATTTATATTATTTATTTAGAGATTGATTTCTTAATTAATTAGAAAACCATTTTTCAAAATTATTAAAAAGCTCAATTTTCTCAATTAATAAATGAAAAACGTTTTCAAATTTTAATCAAGAAAAATATCTTTTCTAATAAATCAAGAAACTTATTATTCATAAATAACGAAATAATTTATAAATAAATAGAATAATTATATTAAATATTAAAGTAATTTTGACTAACCTTTCCGTGCACGATTTTTCTATATAATTCAATCCTTTTATTATATAATGTTTTGATTAGATATAGAGCATGAAATTAATATCTACTATATTTTGAGTCCAATTATATTGGTTTTCCTACATTAGCCATTGATTCAATTAATGACATCTGTAAACTATTTACAAAATGTCATTTCACCTTGGCCAAGGATTTCTTAAATAAATACAAATCGAGAATAATGAAACATTCTTCCTAATTACTTTAGGGTGATGAATCCTACCTTGATCACTAATTTTTCTTCATATAGTTCATACTACATCCAATGACAAATCAATTGATCTATCTTTGACTAGAACATGTCATAGATAGTATCAAAACATACCAAACATAACAGTCCCTATACAAGATAATTTGAAGATCTTAAGTCAAATGATCACTTATACAATCATCACAATAAGAATTTTTATAGACATATAAATAATGTTCCAAATGGATTTCTCATATGAGATCAGTTCAGTGAACTTATTCTCTAATATTCACCCACATGTTTTTTTTAATCTTTATACTTTAATATATGAGATTACCTACTTCCCTCACAAGGAAAAAAACGTAACATGTGCTAGCCTTTTACATTTTATTAATATCCAATCTTAATAGAACAATGACTAGGAATAATTTATAGATAATGTATAAATGCAATATGAATCTCATAATTATAATTTCATTTGCAATGTATAATTATCCCATGGACTTTATCATATACATCTAAATATGTATAAAATAAAGAATGCCTTTAAATTAGTTTGTCTCTAAACTACAACTAACTGATTGACTGTAGGGCATTAACCAACAATATCTACATGTCATGAACAACAAAGATTCAATTAGCCAAATTAATAATTAATAATGGAACTAACGTTTTGAATTGGTATATTAAGATTTTAAAAGACTGATCACTCGATTGAAAATTTTAAAAGCTTGAACATTGAATTGAAAAAAAATCTAAAAGTTTGGAGACTTAAGGATAATTTTATATATTTTCTATTTTGCATTAATATAAATTATTATTTTATTATTAATTTTATAAACATATTATTATTAATTATCTAATAAATTGGTAAATAATAATTTTATTAAATAATATTTTATTCCATTTGATTAATAATTAAAAATTTTATTTATATAAAATATATTTATAATATAAAACATCTAAAACAATCACTAATATTTAAAGTAATAAAACTAGAGTTTTTTTTTACATCTCAAAGGAACTTAAATTATTTCAACATTTGATTTTTTATTTATCACTCCAAAAAACTTTTTGAATTACTTGTAGAAAGTGACTTAACCAATGAAAAAGTTTTCAACAGTGCCCCTTATCCTTTTTTTTTTTCCAAATACTTTTTTAAATACGAATTTTTTGATAAGGAAGTATGTTTCGTTTTTTGGAACTGTCATTAGGTTATTTAGTATAGTTGGATGTGAAAGACATATACAGTTAAAAGAATGATTTTTTTACCATTCTTTAATTATCCATTAAATTTTCAAGCTAGCTCTACTTTGTTTATAAAAAAGGAAAGTTTATTTGCTTCGATTTTGATTGCTATTTTTATCTTTTTTTAGTTATATTCTACCTAAATATGTGATATAATCCAGCAAAGGGGTTAATAAGCTAAACCCTATTGATCCTAATAACTTAAAAAAAAAAACTAGAATTATAGTAAAAATTAAAGCTTAAGAAAAAATTATACCTAATTGAAATTCAATTAAAAATTCAAGTAAGACTAGTATTTAATTGGTTAAAAATAGAAGATTTATAGAAAACACTAATTTCTAATAATTTTATATTTTTAGCCTATATAAAGGTAAAATGTCAAATCTCCTAGCCATTTAAACATAATTAATGCAAGTTCAAAAATCAACTTCGAAATACATAAGTTACAGTAATACTAAAGAAGCTAAAATAATTCTCTCTTTTTTTATTGTTCTTATCAATAATAATTAATAGTTTTACAATAAGTCTCTATTAGTTTTTTATGTATATAAATTCTTGCAACTCATAAATTGATAGTTTGTTTCATTTTCCTAAGAATAAGCGTTTGATATATGTTTTCATTTGTTGGGTTGAATATGTCAAGTATTTTTAAAAGATTTATACTAATTAAGAATCTATAATTTCATGAAAATTGTATTTTTAGTGTTTTAGTTTTCCTTCTACTTATCATTTCCTTTATTATTTTTTTCCTATTCATTTTTTTGAAGTTAAAGTTGATGAATAAAAAAAAGAAATGATTAATTAAAACATAAATTAAAAAATTATGGAACATACATATCAGTATTCACATGTTGTACTTTTTATAACACTTCTAATCCCTGTATTAATAGGAGCATCATAGATTTCATCTGTTTGTGTTCTTTTTCAAATGTTTTATTGATCATTTTTTTTATCAATCTGGCTATTCAACAAATAAGTAACAATTCTATTTATCAATATGTATGGTCTTAGATCCTCAATAATAATTTTTCTTTTAAGTTCTACCACTTGATTGGCCCACTTACCAACGTTAATTACTACGACTCAAATTATTATTCATCTTTATAGTGACAATTATATGGCTCATTATCAAAGCTTTTAAGGTTTCTTGCCTATATGATATTTTAATATTGTAATGTTAGGATTAGTTACTAGTTCAAATTTGATTAAAAAAAATTATATTTTTTGGGAATTGGTTAGATTGTATTCTTATCAATTAATAAGGTTTTGGTTCATACGACATATTGCATCAAATGCTTGCTAAAAAGCATTTGCAACTAATAGTGTAGGAGAATTTGGTTTATTCGTAGTATTTTAGGTCTTTATTGGATAGCAGGTATTTTTGAATTTCAAGAGTTCTAAATTTTTGGATTTGTTTAAAATTTTCAATAACTTGATTTATAATAATAAGGTGAATTTTGTTATTTTTGTGTGTTGTTATATTTCTAGGTGCAATTGCTAAATAAGTTAAATTCTCTCTTCATGTATGGTTACTAGATGTCATGAAAGGTCTTAGTCCTATTTCAGATTTGATAGTAGCAGCTAAAAATTTTCTTATAGCTAAAGTTCTTCATCCTTTTGTAGTTATACCTTACATAATGAATTTAATAGCTTTAGTAGATGTAATAATAGTAAGATTAAGAGCTACTTCAGTTATTGCTCAAAAAGATATTAAAAGAAGTTTAGCCTACTTTACAATGTCTCAATTTGGTTATACAATGTTAGCTCTAGCTACTAGGTCTTCTGGGCCACCTTATTTCATTTAATTATTCATGCCTATTTGAAAGCTTTGTTGTTTTTAGGATTTGGGTAGAGTCAAAATATGGTTCTCATGGGTAGTTTAATAAAGAGTATTCCATTTATAAAATGTCTTTATTGGGAACCATTTCTCTTTGTAGGATTCCACCTTTGTCCTATTATTGGTCTCAAGTTAAATTTCTTAATTATAGTTGGTTATATTCTCCTATTTTTGCTATAGTAGCTTATTTCATAGTAGGATTAACAACATTTTATATGTTTTGTGCTTATTTAATTATTTTTTACTAACATTTAAATGTTCATTTTCAAATTAAAGTGGCAAACAAAGTTCATTATAGTCAATATGTTCATAGGGTAAAAAAGGATTTAAAAAATCTTTTATTTATTAGCTTTAGTAAGTAACAGTGAATAACAATGAGAATGAAAGGGCTTCTATTTTTTTTTTTGGGAATAAGACGTATCAAATTGATGGTAACCTTTTATGATTATTAATTCTTTTGGCATTAAAATTCTTTTTCCTATCCTCATGAATTGGACAATAAAATTTATTTCCTATATTTGTTTTGATACAATTTATTTTGTTATTGGAGCTATGGGAAGTCCTTTTAATCAACAAGGGATTTATTTAGATATATTGTTCAGCTGTTAACCCCTTCTTTCAATCTTTTACATCCAAACAACTGTTAACCTCTAAATTGGAGTGAATTTTTAATAAACCTTACCCTTTTAGTCATTGTATCTTATTTCAGAATAGTTATAATATCTTCTTTATATAAGTTTATCTGTTTATCGTTACAAAATAGGAATTTCTTCAATTTTCTCATTAAAAAAGGGCCAAAAAGTAATCTTTTACACAAATTACTAAATGCGATATATAATTGGTTGATAATCATGGTTACATAGATTTTTTTAATGCAAAATATTTTAATTGGAGATACACAAAAATTAGTAGCATTTTTTGGTAGGAGAGGCTTAATGGAATTATCAACAGGGTAGGTATTACAAGTCTCTTTCTAAGGGAAAATATCTAGGGGAGGTTGTATTTCTTTTTATCTCTTAGTGTATTCATTTCTCACGTTAATATTATTATTCATTAAATTTATTTTTATTTTTCAATTTTATTTCTTTTATCTAAAGTTTTAACTTTAGTTATAAACTCATTATATAAGTTTTATTTTTTTGGTTATTATCAAAATTCCAATTGTTATACAACTAGTTAGAAGAGATTTTTTAATTATTTTGAATACGGAAAATTTTGTATCATTTTCAAAAAAGTTATATTATCTAGGTGGATATGTGAAAGAAATTTTTTCTTTGCCGTCACTTCGACATTATAAAAAAAAATTGTGATATCTCCTTTTTTACAATATTTTCAAATTAATTATTTTTTATATTTTGAAATGGACAATTCTAATATTTAGAGTCTAAAAGATTAGGTACAAAAGGTTTCTTTAACCAAAAGATATCTTTATTTAACACTATTTCTAACTTCAAAATTTCTTAGATTCTCATCTGGATAAAGAGTTTCATAAACGTGTCTTTTTTGATAATATGCCTTTTTAAAGTGAAAATGAAATTCGTACTTGGTTTTTCCTTTCCATTCTAGTTTGTCAAATGGTGAAAAACTTGTAGAGGATTGACCCATCTTATTACCTAAAAACCTCTGCAACATATTGGTTTTTGAGTTCCTCGTAAGATGAAAAGGGCTTCTGTCTTTCTTCAAACCGAAGCTATACCTGCTATTCTCCCTCATAATACACACTTTCTGCCTCTAAATTTTCGTTGTCTATCAGCTTGTTGATGGGGAAAATATGCCCAGCTCGAAATAAGTCCTGATTCTCTCTCCCTAAAGTAGGGAGATCTAACTTTATTGGATGTCGCTCCTTCTCCATCATTTTTTCTATTACACTATAGTATCTATCTTGGCTGTCGAGACTAGCTCCGTCATAGAACGGGTACAACAGATTTTGCATAGGCACTACTTCTTACCTCTTAGTTCCTAAGAATCATACGAAATGAATCATCCACTCTCTACGCCAAAGCAACCATCGAACCATTAAACTCCACCCATATTTCCACCATTTCCTTCTTTATGTTGGCAGTTGTTACAACTCATTTTCTACTTGTTCCAGTCGGGCCTTCATTCTAATAACAGGCATCACTTGCGAAGGATAGACACTTTATACTAAAATAAAGTGTATAAAGTGTTTTTACACCTGACTAGTATTCTCACGTCCCCAAAAAGAAATAGTTGATTAATATAACCAACTTATAGCTTCCAAAGAAGTTACAGAAATTCAAAGGTTGATAACTTTCTCTAAATACTAAGAAAGGAAAATAAAGATGCAATGGACAGAGACATCATATTCTTTGGAGTGATCGTGTGGATGTTGAGTACAATAGTTTAAAATTATCAGTTTATTCCCTATAATCAGTCGGTTATAGTTTATAACATAATTAATTAAGGGTATTCTTTATTTTATACATATTCGTTTAATGAATTAAAGTATAAGACAAATTCCATATGATAAATATACATTACCAATGAAATTACGATGAGATCATAATTATAAGATTTGTATTAAATTTATTTATGATAATTCCTAGTTATTGTTCTATTGAGACTAGATATTAATAGAGCATAAAAATAGAGCATAAAAGAATTAACACACATTTTATTTCTTCCTTATAAAGGAAGTAGTCCATTTCATAGACTAAAGATTGAAAATACTTAAGCAAATATATGAGTGTTTGTTATGAGCTGACCCACTATGAGAATCCTACTTAGAATATTATATATATACATATATATATATATATGTATAAATATATATGTATACATATATACATATATATGTATATATATACACACACAATTTCTCTCCTCTTTTAAAAAATATCTTTAAATTTTTTTGATTGGTAGGGATTGAAGTGAGTGTTGATTTAAGTTGGTCCCTTCCCTTTACACGTAAGGAATCTTCACCTTATATTTTGCTCTATTCTTTTATAGAGTTATATGTGGTGAAGAGCTTGTCCTACAACTTCTTGCCTTTTTATCACACATACGTCCAAAGAGAGACAAAAAAGACTACTTCTACTTTAGATAGTTAAGGTTCTTTAGCTATAGGAGTGAACAAAATTGGTTATCACAGATAAAATTTTAATGAAACACAAACCTAAGCTATCATCAATTGCTTTTCAGGATTCATGGTTGAAGTTAAAGATTCAGTTTTGTGGTTTTGTTTTCTAATAGGATCAAAGTAAAAACTAATCAAGAAACATAAAAGGAATATCATCAGAATGGATACATAAAAACCAACAAATGCTACTCACTTATTAAACTTTGCTCCAGCAATTGCTCCACTTCAAATGACCTAACTGAAATTTTGGTAGTTTTCATTTTTGGTGTTCAGATTAACAAATAGAGTTCTAAATCAGAATATATATAACCCAACTATCAAAATCAGAAATTGATATGAAATAGAGTTCTAAATATTACAAAAATTGATATGAAATAGAGTTCTAAATATTACAGACAACTTAAACCAACTGTTAATATATTTCTAATTGTTATAGAAAGCAAATTGATTAATACTACTCCTTATTTGTTAACCTTGAATAACACAGAACATGAAAAGCGAAGACAAAATGATGAAAAATCTTTCTCAAGTTATTTTATTTGTATGCTTATTTGTATCTAATAGCTTGTCTTTGCTTTAGCAAAGGTTTTGTTAGTACAAAAGTAATCACTCAAACTACATTAAAGTGGGCAAAGATAGATCAAAAGAAAAACCAATAGGAGAATGACTACCATACATATACACAGGAACAAAACAACAGCAAAATGGTGTACTCACACTTATTAAACTTTGCTCCAGAAAACAACTATATTTTCTTGTCAGTGTTTCAGACCAACAAATTCAAAACTTTACAGAGTTTATATAACCAACTATCAAAATTAGATATTGAAATGCAACAGAGTTCTAACTATTATATAAAAAAAACACAATAACAATGAAACTTGAATAAAACAGAATATTGAAACTATCACTGCTTTATCCTTATCTTTTAACATATTGAAACTTGAATAAAATAAAACAAATTGGAACTCTATACGATATGTTCTTCCGTCCTCCTCTCCAGTAAGTCATCAGCAACAACACCAAAGCGAAAGAGCAGTACCCCTTCGAAATTAAAAAAAAATAAAGGCCAAATTTAAGAGAAAAATAAAATAACAATGGTAAATACCAAATAGAAAGAACATAAACATTTCGTGGCCGAATAAACCAAAACCTGAGCGTGAAGAACATAGGAGGGATGTAGAGACAATCTCTTCCATCACGGTGCTTAGTCGCAGAGGAAGGATTTCGAAGTTGCTTCAACAATTTCATTATCTCAGACCATCTGCGAGAGATTTGATAATAGATGATTAACTTCACAGTAGCTGCCCAAGGACATAACGAATAGAAATCGATTTCTGCATTTATGGGTTACCCACAAGTATGATATTTAGCTACATGTATGGAGGCGGTGAGAGATGGTGAAGAGAAGATGGTGAAGAGGTGATAGATTTTGAAATGAAATTGAAAGTTCAGTATGGAGGCAATGAGAGATGGTGAACAGGTGAGAGATTCTGAAATGAAATCTGAAGTGTCTCTCTCACCTCTTCACCATCTCTCACCGCCTCCATACACGTAGCTAAATATTAGTTTGTCAATGCTCACCATCCGAATATACCTAATGCTACTGAATTTTAGATTTTGGACCGGCCATTGAAAAATTGGCTGGTTCTCTAATAAGCCGCCCGATTTTTATACTCAGAGGTTATTGCATAGAACCGAACCGGACAACTAGCTAGTTCATACTTTTTTTAATCCGATCGACCGGTTCGGTCCGGCCTGATTTTTAAATCCTTGATAATTTATTTATTAATCATTTCCATAGAATTTAAAGTCATCTTAAAATTCGAGAAATCAAAACATTTATAACTTGATTAAAAATTTTATTGTTATTTATCTTAAGTTTTGGAATTGAAAACTAAAATTCTAAATTTCAAATTGACTTATATTCTATTATCAAATCTGAAAAGTTCAGATAAATGTTTATGAATTATGAATCCGTAAATATTATAAAGTTAAGAATTATTTCTCAGGTTCTGGAAATCACTTGAGACCCTAAAACCATGAAGACCAGGATTGTTCGACAATTCTGAATGAGTTGAGAGTGCTTTTAAAGATAAAGCACAATTGAAATATTCACTAACACCACGCGACTTAAGCTTGCTGTTGTTGCCAGACGAGAAACCAATATTGTTTTAGATTCTCCTCTCCTTGCGATGGCTTGTGAATTTCTAGATACTTCATTGGATAAGTTTAGTGTGGATGTGGGGGCTTTTGTGGATTGGTGGTTGTTTCTGTGACTGGTAAGTGTCGGAGTTGTAAATTATTGGCGGCTATTGTGGTTTTGGAAACTTCTGGAAATGTCGCTGGTGGTGGGTGACATTTGGAGAAGCCAATAAGAAGCATCTTGCTCCAGCACGTGTACTCCTTGATGGCGCGACTGGGAGCTGGCAGCAAGCTGCGGATTTGATAAGGGCAGCAAGTCTCACCTCTAATAGTAACGTCATGGGGCCGCATGGGCAGGACCAAAAAGGCCGCCGTCAGCAGAAACGAAGACGCGTGGCCAATTGGGGAAAAATAGCAGCTTCAGGCAATGGCGCGTTGATGGCAACAGTTAGTGTTGTGGCTAGCGATGATAGCTTCTTTTGTGGTGGCTAGGGTTTTTTTTTTGTTTGGTTCTAGGGTTTCTGAAAAGTGAAGAAGACGAATGTTTGGACAAAGGTTTGGGAAAAGGTGTGTTTGGACCTAGATTGAGGCTTATTCTAGGTTGGGAATAAGGGATTTTTAGCCTAAAAGGACATATTTCTAAATAAATTTAAATTGTTGTAAAATTAAAATCCAATTTCAAAATTATCGTAATTATTTATAATGATTCTTAATTAATTTGAGAGAATTTGTTTCTAGAATAAAATTAATTGTTTTTAATTATATTAAAATTAATTAATCAGACTCTTTAAAATTAAATAATATTTTCTTAAGTCATTAAGAAAGGTGTTTCTTAATTAAAGATTATTTATTTCATTTTGTTTGAGATAAATTAAATTTATCATTTTATTTGTTTAGATAACTATTATTTTATTTATTTAGAAGTTAGTTTTTATTTATGAATAATAAGTTTCTTAATTTGTTAGAAAATATATTTCCCTTGTTAAAATGTGAGGGGGCGGTTGGTTTGTATGGGAGAATGGTAATAGGAATGAGAATGAATATAGTGAGGAATGAGAATGGATATTATCATTATAATTATGATGGTTGGTTAAGAGGAAGGAAT
>JAOQMQ010116580.1:0-13030 GCA_027563845.1 Erythroxylum subrotundum | reverse complement strand
ATTTGAATATTTATATATTTTAAGTTTAATTATAAAAATTAAATTAAATTAAATTATTCATAATTTTATTGATAATTAATTATAATTTATTAAATATATAAATATAATGTTGAATTAAATTATTCATAGTTTTTATTAAAAATTAAATAATTAAATAAAATATTTAAATAATAATAAATCATATTATAAAAAACAAAAATTATTTTTTATAATATTTTAATTCTGTGTCATATATAGATAAAATTTAATAAGACACTTTAAAAGAACTTATTAATAGAATCTGTTATACTTTAGACCAACCGATAATTGAGAAAAATAAAGTGCTTGATCACTAAAGTCTAATCATTTGATATGATAAACACTTTTTGTCATATCAAATAATCAATTTGATAATCCACTTCAAAACATATCTAATCATCATTTTTTCCTCTACCCTACCCCCTTTTTTTTCTCCTTTTTCTTTTTCTTTTTCTCTGTACCTTTTATTTAAAACTTCAATTAATAGCTTCATAAACAAGATGATATGCAACTTTAAATTATTCAAAAAAAAAAAAAGGGGAAGAAATTTACCGTTACCATATCTGGTTTGATTAGTTGCCCTTTTTCTCTCGTCAAAGTATGTGGCTAAAGTACTGGGAATGTGCAAAATAAAGTCTTCAAGGGTGTTTGATTAGTCAGTACCAAAAAAAAAAGAGAGTAAAAAAGTAAAAAAATAGCTAATAATATATTATTATGAGATAAACAGTATTTTTTATATTTTCTTTTATTGCTCTCTATATTTATCATAATTCTTATCATTATTCTCTCGATTGAACCAAACACGTTCTTATTATATTGAAATAATGTAATATAAAGCTAATAAAGAGTTTTTTGCATTTCTAATATTAAAGTTTTAAACTAATTTTAAAAAATAAAATGATTAAATTCACGTAAAATATTTTTATCTTTTACCTCTAATTATGTTACGTGATTAACTTCTTGTTTAGTTTATGATGCTATTTAACTTAAAATATATCAAAAATAAAATAATGTTCGTTAAGACAATAACATTTTGTTAAACCTGAAGCTTTATTAATACATCACATTCTTTTTTTTTTAACGGAGGAACCCGCAGTTGTTATCTTTTAGATGCGTACCAGGTAAACTTTCGAATTGACGCAATAGTCTACAAATCACACCAATCGGGTACTCCGCACTAGGCAAGTCCTGTACGACGGGCTCGATCGAGAGAGCGTAAGTAGGAGAATTTAAAAACAGGACCTTTTGACCGTATGCTTCACACTCCACCAATTCGATCACCTCCTAAGGGGCAACATGAACATACATAAGTATAGTTTTGAAAGTCTCGTATTTGATAACCTCAGAAACAGTGTTAATTTCGTTACGTTTGATTAAACCTTAATCAATAAAATTCATCATATATAATCTTTGGTTTACTTTCAGTTAGAGAATTCTATTGAATGTAATCATCTACTTAATAATCTTATTTAAGCATCATATAGAGTTGTCATAAATAATAATTGAATTCTATATTATTAAAACAGTTTATTTCAAACATAAAAATTTATTTTACAACGACACTACATCAACAACAGTAGCGAGATCTAAAGAGGTTTATTAATATGTAATCTTACTTTTAATTAATAAAGATACTGTTTTCAAATCTTTTTACAATAATCTTACATCATAATTAATTTCATTTTCTTCAAGATTATTTAGTTTAAAGGAATACATACTGTTTTTCTTTTCACATTTAATCATTATTTAAAAATCACGTTGGAATGGGATGCATAGAATATAAGAAGCCAGGGAGGCAAGCACGATAGACTGTTTGAATTCAAAGGAGCAATGATATGATTCTACAACAATTGCTTTTAGGGCTTGGGTGACTGCAGGGAGGGAGGGTGTTGTTTCAAAATTTGAAATTCCCCGTAAGGGTAGGTGAAATAAGCAATCCTAAGGTATCGACTTTAGTAGACTTTTGGGCACGTGAGAGTCGTCAATTTCAAGTAGGTAGTTATGCTGTATAGAGTTAGGTAATATTAGTCCCATCTGATTGGGTCCCAAATTAATAGGATATATTTAAGTTATATTAAGGGCACTCCGAAACTCAGTTTGAACGATCTAAATATTTTTGTTAAAATAATGTTATTTTAGTATAACGTTTAAAATAACATATTTTAGTAAAAAATTTAAAAAATCCAACTAAAATGATGTTATTTTGAAAAATTAAAATGAGTTTAAACATAAACTCAGGTCGCACAATTCGAATTTGATTAAATTTTAGGCTAAAATTAAGTCGTGTCTCGGGTAGAGTTGACAATGTTTGTCTGACCAAGCTTATATAAAGTCACAGGTCTAACTCAAATTGACTGAGCTTTAAGTCGAGTTTTGACTTAAAAATAAATAAATTGAGTTGTTCAATCCCAACCGAACGAAACTTCAAATTTTCAAATAAACGATAATGGTATATATTTTTTAAAATTATAAAATATATTTAATAAAACTTCATTTAGACTTGAACTCAGGTCAGAAATCTCAAGCTCGATTAAAATTTAGATCAAGCTAGGTCATAAAATTTCAAGTCAAACATGAGTTCAACTGAACTCATTATCACCTTCAATTCTTGCAAGTCATTATTTTTTATATATAATAAGTCTTGAATATTTATTTCTCTAAAAAATATATTGGTTCTTCAAATTACTTTAATTGAAATACATACAAACAAAAAAAAAGACTTTATTTATTCTTATTTAATTTTTATAGAGAATTTGATTTTGGTAAAGATTGTAAAAAGAATGTTTAACTATTGTGATATGGAATAGAAAACCGAAGAAAAGAATCTATAATCCGACAAACGTAACAAATAATACACTAACTAACCAACTCTGATTGTGTAATTTAATTGGCTCACAGCTTACTCGTTATTGTCTTGGAAAGCCCGTTGGCTTTGTACCATAGACCTAACGCAACGTGTCACCGGTGGTTGAGTTTGACTTTAACTGGTCAACAGTGGAAGTGTTTTAATAAGTTTTTACTATATTTGCTCCGTAAAGTTAGAATGAGATATAAATGGCACGGAGGATCCTCTTCCTATAAAGTTGGTCTTCACTTTAAGAACACCGAATTTGGATTTTTTTAAAATAATATATATTTTTTAAACGGAAGAATCGTCAATCGTTATCATTTAGATGCGTGCTAGCTAAACCTCTATATTGACACAATAGTTTATAAATCACGCCAACTAAATACTCCGCACTAATAAGCCATGTACGACAAGCTCGATCGAGAGAGTGTAAACAGAGAGATTCAAATACATGACCTTTAGACCCCATATCTCTCACTTTACCAACTCGACTACCCCCTAAAGGGCAATAATAAATAAATAAGTACTCTTAATAAATAAATTTAAATCCAATTTACTTTGTTTTTTCTGTAAATTTAAAATAATTAAATGTTATTTTCAATAAATAATATATTGGTTATTATTTTTAAATTATATTTGAATTAGCATTATAATAAAATAAATGATTATATATATTAAAAATTATGTTAAATTGTATTTAATTGATTAATATTGTATGTAACTTTGTAGTCTCGTTTGATATATTCATGTTAAAGATTCCCTTTGAAATATTAAGTGTGTGTGTATATATATATATTAATAGTTGAAAAAAAAGTAAAATTTTATATTAATTACTGTTAGTGAATATATAAAATCAATTAAGTTGGCCTTATACAACAGTTTAAGCTATTGTGGTGAAACAGTCACTTAACATAGTATCAGAGTTTTTGTGATCAAGTGGTCGTGGGTTCAAATTCTACAACTCGCCTATTATTCAGCACAAGGTAGAGTGAGTCTGTGCAAGTTTCAAGCTCAATGGGCTTTCACTTGTGGGGGGTTTTAGTAAATATATAAAACCAATTAAGTTGACCTCACACAACAACTTAAACTATTGCAGTGAAACGGTCACTTAACAATTACAATTGAAATACTTTAATAGTTTAAAAGTCAATGAAATGTTAAATATAAAGGTTACAACCTGGTTTAAGAAAGTATGAATACCGAGTGCACCATTTTACCGACGCTAATGGTAACTGGCATTGGGCTGCTTTTCAACACCTGCTCCCTTTGACGATCTACTTGGCTATTGCAGATATCCTTCTGCCGAGGCCGTTCCTAAGGCCGGATAAGCTTATTTAGGGCTACACGGATAACGGTGATTTCACAACAGCGTCAGCTTACTCCATGATCTTGCACCACGAGGAAGTTATGAACAATGCGGACTGGAGGACTATCTGGCAGTGGCAGGGTCCACAGTGAATCTAAGCATTTCTTTGGCTCCTATTGTAGGATACGCTTCTCACCAATCAACAGTGGGTCCACAGAAGGCTTGCTTTGGATTCAAGTTGTTATCATTGCCACCTCGAAGAATCCTCTCTGCATGTAGTGCAAGACTGCCCTAAAGCCCGCACATTATGAACCCGATTTCCCCCGCAGGTTATCACTACAGAGTTCTTCTCCATGGACAACAAAGAGTGGATCCTCAAGAACCTCCACACACATCGATTGGTTGGGGGCTACTTTTGGCACAACATGTTGGTTTCTCTGGTCCTGGCGCAATAAAGCCCTCTTAGAGGATAACTTCTCTTGGCCGAGTTCGCCAAAGCATCGGGTTATTGAATTTGCACACCATATTCACTTGGCGGCAGTTTGGCAACAACAAACTTGGATGGGCAATTGCACTCGTCGGGAGCTACTAATCGGCTGGAGCAAACCTCCTCAGAGATGGGTGAAATTAAATACAGACGAGGCCACCAAAAGCTCAAGCACTTCGGCCACAGCAGGTGTCCTGTTGCGTGACAGTTCTGGCACTTGGTTAGGAGGATTCGTCCAGAACATTGGCAGGTATTTTCCGATTTCGGCTAAACTTTGGGGTGTGCTCTATGGCCTTAATTTGGCTTAGACCCTGGGGTATCGCCATCTAGCATTAGAAGTGGATTCGAGTGCAGTGACCGACATGCTTTATTCGTCGGCACGAGCTACGTCCTTAAACCCTTTAGTGTTGGAAATTCATGAATTGCTGTCCCTCAACTGGGTCATTGAAATCCATCATATTTACTGGGAAGGTAATCATAGTGCCGACTGACTTGCTAATTATGCAGAACAATTTATGCTAAGGATCACTACTTTCGAGCACCCACTTAGGGGATGCATACCTATCCTATTAGAGGATGACTTGAGTGTCTGTCTCCCGCAATCTACCATGTAATTTGTCACGATTTGCTTCCTTTTATTAAAAAAAAAAGTATGAATCCTATTAATGCGTGAGTTCATAAATTTTTTATAGTGATAAAAGTAAAATAATTATTTTTTGAATATATATCAATTAAAATATTGAGTGTACATAATAATTCAAAAATTATGTAATTTAAATAATTTTCTTGATAAATTAATAATTCAAAATTAAATAATAAAATTAATTTAAATGATAATTATAAAATTTAACATATTTTTATCATTTAATATATATTTATAAATTCAGATAAATTATATTATATTTTATCGCAATCGCAATCGCAATCGCAATTGCAACTTGAATTTGAATTTCAATTATTTTCTTTAAAAATTAAAATTTGAAAATTAACAAAACATATTTATTTTCATCTCAATTTCGATTATTGTTGATGCAAATTTATTTGTGAGTTTTGAAATAAAAACAAAAAAAGGTATTTTTAAAACATCTGCAATTGCACAAAAGAAGAGAATGGATGTTATGATTATTCTGACAGACATCCAACAAACACGTGCCTCCACATCATATCGAGGCCGCTTTTCTCGTTCCAATTAATTGAATCATATTCTCGAAGAAAAAAGATCACAAAAAGAAGATTAAAAAGTTAATCAAACGGTCTCATTGGTGTAATGTAGTGTAGTCCACCTGTTAAAGCTTGTCCTTCGTTGACCATGTTCAATTCGTGGTTCTCAATTTCTCATTTACGTTCTTTCCACACAGAAAAAAAAAAAAAAAATACTCCCATGATTATTTGATTTTGTATAATTTAAACATAAAAATTCGAACCCTTCGTTTTAGATTTTTGAATTGGGTGTGATGATAATGAATAGACAAATTTAAATGCTAGAAATTTTTTTTTATTTTAGTAAAATGGAGAATATTAATTAAGAGTAAAATTAAATTAAACTTATAAATATTAATTTAATTAATTTCTTTATTTAATTTTACATTGTTAGCTTTTGACGTGCAAATTAAAATATAAACAGAGGTAATGATAAAAAAATTAAATTAGGACTAATATAATCATAAAAATTTTGAATTAAATAAATTTTTATTTAATTTTTAATTTTTTTGTTTAATTTATTTTGGTGATATTTGGTGATAAAAATCGATTAATTAATTAATTAACTAATCAATTTTTATAAACTAATTAATTTTTATAAATAAAATAAAAAATCAATTTTTATTTAACAATTATTTTTAATTAAACTTAAAAACTTTCAATTACTAAAAATATTCTAATTCAATTATATTTCAAATTTTTTACAATTTTAACAAAGTTTATAATAAATAAATATCGATTAAATATTTTAAAATTTAAAATTTATATTTATTAGTTTAACTTGTAATCTAATTTTTAAAACATTGTTATCAGGTAGTGTTACGGTATCATTGACTTAAAATTTCAAACCATTATTTTTTATGTTGAATCTCTTTAAATTATTATCCTGGGAAACATATCAGCCTATATATATATATATATAATCTCATTTAATTTTATAATATTAATCATTAGTTATATTTAAAATATTAATTTTTTATTTTATTATAAAAAATAACATGAGATACTACGAGATTACATATCATGACCTTATTTTATAGATAAATTATAATAAAGTAAATATAATAAAAATAAAAATTTGAATTTAAAATATAATTTACATATATATATAATGGCCCGGCTCGTCCTCCCACGATTTCTATATCCCAAGTCGCCGTTTTCAATCTCTGTTTTCGATGGTTGCGTGAAGCCGAAGGCTTGGAACATAACTGGTCCTTTTTCTTCCCCTTGATATCGCTTCTGGTTTCTCGAAATGGGCAAGAAAGAAACACAACATCAACTTAAAGATCATGCCAAATGCAGAGAGAAAAATGAAGCTGTGCTCGAGCTTCTAAGGAAACAAGCTCCTCTCTCGCTGAAGCAGGTGGGGTCTTTAATTTGTGTGTTTTCACTGTTCATACTTAGTTTCCTTTCGCTGTCACGATCCAAGCTTTCTGTGTTTGTTCTTTACCATTTTCTCCATCGTTCTTTACCATTGTTCCTTTTACAACTTGAGTGCTAGAGGTCAAGTTCATCATCTGTAGTGGGAATGTTAAATTTCAGATAAAAGTTTTCCTCTTTCTGTTCAATTTATCTTCAAGATTATATCAGTTGGAGGGAATAGCTACTGCCATTAACATTATGTTCTACCTAATCACAGGAGAAATTCTGCAATCACGCTTGTATTGGACGGTTTCTGAGAGCTAAAGGTGATAACGTGAAGAAGGCTGCAAAGAGCTTAAGGGCTTGCCTTTATTGGAGGGAGAGCATAGTGATTGGTACTGTAACAAAAACCACCATTATCATATGATCACTACCACCAGATTCTGTAGAAAGTTGTTTCTTACCCTTTTGTCTGCTACTTCTCAGTCATCTCTTTTTATAATCATTCGTTTTCCTTTTTTTTTTTTTTCCGTTATACATATGGAATCTTGCTTTTCTTTGTTAGGTCGAATGGTTGACTGTTAAAGTTGCCACCAGTTCAAAATAAAGAAGAACAAACGTTAGCTCAGAATCTATCAATCACTGTATTTTTTAGTTACTTTCTGATTTTTGCTTCTTGTTTTGGAATACAGAAAATTTGATGGCAGATGAATTTACAGCTGAGCTCTCAGAAGGAGTCGCTTATGTAGCGGGTCAAGATGAAGAATCAAGACCTGTTTTGGTAATTTTGACTTCGCCACTTTCCTCTTTTGGCGCTCTCTTCATTTTTTCAAACTGAAGGAAGTAGGGTTCTTTCTGTATGTCTTCTCACGATTCCAACTTTGCATCAATTACGTATATACTGGTTCAAAAGCTTTACTATTCTTTTATTGGTTACAGATTTTTCGCGTTAAACAAGATTACCACAAGTTCCATTCACAAAAGCTGTAAGTGACAATGAACACTTTCAGATTCGACCTTCATTTCCTTTTCTTTGTGCTTGTTAATTCATCATTTGTTATATCAAAAGTTTATGTTTCACTTCAATTTCTGCAGATTCACTCGCTTGCTGGCGTTTACTCTGGAGGTAGCTGTATCAAACATGCCAAGAAACGTCGAACAATTTGTACTCCTCTTCGATGCAAGTATGTCCATTTCTTGGGAAACTTCGTTAATAACACATAAAAGTTTGGGAACATGTAACACTTTTTTTGGGGTAAGAATGGGCGAGCTCAGACTCATAGCTCGGCTATATTCCCATGCAATGTCTAGACTGTTCCTTGATGTCAGGCTCTTTGTGTTATATGGCATTATCGGGAATTGGACCTACATATATATATAACCATTCCATTTTATACTCTCCTAGAATTGGTCGTCAATTCTATCATCAGAAGCACTACTGTCTCTTTTGTACGTTCTTCATTAATACTTGAAAAGCTCATAATTTGTTGGATTTAAATCAGCAACTGGGTCTGGGTGTGGCACTGGCATGTGTTTGCTTATAGTTTTTCCTTCTTACCTTTTCAGGTTTTTTCAGGTCTGCTTCAGCTTTTATGAATTTGCTCCTGCCAGCACTAAGAATTGTGGGAGAGTACTATCCTTGCAGGCTTTACAAGGCTTTTGTAATTGACCCACCTTCTCTATTCTCTTATCTATGGAAGGTAAGATTCAAACTTATCCGCCTACTTCTCGTCATCTTGTGTCTTTTTGCTGGTTGTCTCGTTTTCTGTTTGTTTGTGAAAAGTACTCTACTGTTTGACTTGTTCGACCTGTGTTCCTTTCATGCCTTTTGTAGTTAATTTTCTATAGCGGTCCCATAGAAATGCACAAGTCAAATCTGGCCTGCATAATAATTGTGGAATGTGGTTTGTGGTTGACTGTAGGGTGTCCGGCCATTTGTTGAGCTATCGACGGTCACAATGGTGGTATCTTCGTTGGATTTCGAAGAATCATTAGAGTTCTGTGATTTTAGCAGTTACCCACGAGTCTCTTCGCTCAGATTTGATCCTTCGTCGATCAGATCAACGGCCAAGGATGGCTCATGCTCGTCTTCAAGATTTTCATTCACTGTATCGCACCATTTTGATTCACTCAAACCATGGTACCTCACCTTGACTGACTCGACTGCTCCGAAAGTAAGGCCCACCAACAAGTCTCATCTAGGCCCGGCACGGATCTCCCCACTCAACGCGAGGTCCCTCTCCTTTGCATCACCAATTGCAAGAACGCCACGTGGAAGCATCAACGGTTACGCAAGGCCCACCAACAAAACTTTGTTTCCATCGACTCCGATGCCACAACGGGTGACCGCAAGCGAAGCGGTTAAAATTAGTCAACCCCGGACTCCACGGCCCTCTTTCCTCCAATCACCAGCCATGTTTTTCAAGAAAGATTGCAGAATCGACAAGTCTCGCGGGTCTTTCTTACCGTTCCTGAGGTTCTACAGAAGACCGTACGATGAGACGATTTACAGGTCAAAGATGCGGCCTCCGCTTAATGGTCTCGTCTCCATTCTACCACCTCACCTCAAGCACCGCCACGTGTCAATATCGCAACGGTTCTAAGCCAAGAGTTAAAGTCCATTAACGAAAGATGAATGGAGAGAAAGTACATAGGAGGACGACTACATTAGCTATGAAGCAAAGTGTCAACGCCGTTAAAATGATTTATTACTCTATTTATATATAAGTTATGGTTTTAACAATGAGAGAAGTGTTCAAGTTCGTATTTATCATTATTTATTTAATTATTTTGCATCTGTTTAAATCCAGGCCAATCATTCATTAAGAAAGACCGAAGCTTTTAAAGCATTAGATTACGTCCTTAACATACCAAAAAACATATAAAAAAATCCCATAAACTTGTAGGCTTTGACATATGTCTGCTCCTCTTCTACAAGCTGAAGTGTTGTGCGTCTTTTCATTGGGTTTGCGTAGTTTTAGGGAGAAAACCTAGTACCTGACTTCCTCTAAATGTCCGATTCTTCCTATTGTAGAGGTTGGTCACGTCATATATAAAGATATTTTATAAAGTTATTTGTCAAGTAGATTAGATTCAAATGAAGAGATTAATTCAACTTATATCCATAAATTTAACATATTTTTTGATCTTGATCTATCAATTTCTTAAATCACTAAAATCAATAAGCATTTTATATATTATTCAAAGATTAAGTCACTTGAGTTTGGAAAATTTTAATCTAACCTTAAACTCATAGGTATCGGTTGGTAATAAGTAACAAAGGAATCATAATAAAAAATGAGAATAGGAATAAAAAATGAAAATCCGAATAGAAATGAAATTATTGATTATATTGTTTGATATGTAAATACTAAAAATCATATTACAGAAGTTAATAGTTATACGGTGTTTGATATCAAATATTAAAAATGATAATAACAATTTTTTACTTATGCTTGATTATTATTTGATTGATTTTGTAAATAATTAATTCAAATATTTTGTATTATTATTATTAATTAATAGTAATTTTTGTATTTGATAAATAAATGATTAAGATTGTTTTTATGATTCAATAAATTATTAAATTTTAAATAATTGTGTGTGGTTTTTATAAGAATAAAATTTATAAGTCCCAGTTGCAGTTGAAAGGAGTGTTATAGTATCTCATATTGACTAAACATGAAAATATTAAAGGGTTTATAAGTAATAAGGGTCAACTATCCAAATGACTAATTTTAGTCATTTTGACAATGATCGACTTAAGCTCAATTCTTATTAATGGATTCTACACTCTGCTTATATTAAAATTTCTAATAACTTCTGCATTTACAAAACAACAAATTTTAAATTTTCGCATTAAGATAAATTATGATCTTATAATGTTTTAATTTTCACATGAACTTACCCGAGGCTCCACCTATCCGGAGTATCTTCTCCTCGGCTCTGATCAACGTACAATCCACCTGCCCATTTTTCAGACTTATTGTATGGTGTAACCCACAGATTGTACTTAGTGAAGACTCCTCGCATCTGGGAATATTCATCGTCTGATAAAAGAGAACCAGAAACTGATCCTGGGATCAGACGACATCCAAGGAAGTTCCCCATGTTAGTCTTCTTGTTGGGATTAATAACTAACAGTTCAACTTCTCCTAAACCAAGCTTGACCTGTGCTTCAGACTCAGTTTTAGCTTGTAGGAAATTTACTGAGCAAGAAAGTAGAAAAAGATGCGCGAGAATTATTTACTTTATTGATCTGAAACTTGCCTTATATAGGCTTACAGAAAAAGAGACATTTGAGGCATAAACTGATTAGCTAAAAAATAGGAAATAAATCAGCTAGCAGATCTTTTACTATCAGTAACTTGCTAACTACTCCAACAGCTACTAAATCTTCTAGTAGATTCAAAGACTAACAAACTTTGGATCATTTTTCAACACTCCTCCTTGATTCAAAGTTGGTAATGAACAAACGAGCTCTAAATACTTCAAACTTTGCTTTTGGGAGAGCTTTAGTAAACAGATGAGCTAGTTGTTGATCTGATTTGCAAAAATCAACCTTGATTTCTTCTTCTGCAACAAGTTCTCAAATAAAATGAATCTCCATGTGCTTTGTCCTTCCATGCATAACTAGATTCTTTGTCATGGCCACAGCAGACATATTGTCACAGAAAACTTATGCTGCTTGTATTTGCTTTTGATTCAAATCATTAAGTAGCCTTCTCAGCCATACTACATGACAGGCAGCTGTTTTAGCTGCTACATATTCAGCTTCAGTTGAAGATAATGTCCCAGTTGATTTCTTCTTTGAAGCCCAAGCAATTGCTCCTGAACCAAGCATAAAACAATTCCCAGTTGTACTTTTTCTGTCATCCGGTGAGTTTGCCCATTCACCACCAGTATAACCTATCAACACAGACTCATCTTTCTTCAAGTACCATATTCCAAGATCTTTAGTACCAGCTATATATCGAACCCTTTTTGGTGCGCCATAATGTTGCTTTGTTGGATTGTGCATGAAACTTGAGATCAAGCCAATTGCAAAAGCTAAGTCTGGATGAGTATGTGTGAGATAGACGAGTCTTCCCACCAGGCTTCTGTACTTTCTTGCTTCTGTCATTCCTGTGCAGAAGATTGTTATTCAACTTTTAACAAATTAGTTTTAAACATGTCATTGATTTATACGGTGATTTTGATTGAACCACTCTGCTTGAATTCCCAGTCATTGATATTAGTCATAGTTGCCTATAGTTGAAACCATCCTCACAACCAGGCTCACCTCCGGCCTCACTTCATTAACCTGCATTCACACTTCTTTTATGATCTTGAAAAAAAAAAAGACCATAAACATGTCACTTACCACTCGATCTGGGATTCCAAACTCAGTGTGACGCAACATTATGTCACCACCATACTTCTCAAACGTGCAGAACACATTAGGCATTTTTACGGGCATCCCATCTTGTCCGGTAAGGTAAGTGTTGAGATCGACAATTTAGGAAACGTGGGATCTAGTTGTTTAGTGGGTCTAGTTAACGTGGGATTTATTTGTTTATTGGGTCTAGTGGGTCTACTTGTGTAGTGGTTCATGTTATCCATTAACTGTCAGTGAGATATCTTTAGTATTTAGAATTTCTTGTATTTCGGACTAAGGTAGTTGCTTCAGATTTTGTATTTAAATGTTTCAATTATCAATGTTAAGGGGGATTTTTAGCGTCAACTTAAGTTAGTGGTTTATTCTCACCAAAAGTAGAATATTTTGCATATTTATTCTGCATATTTGCTTTTCTCTTTTCATTTGTTCTAG
>JAOQMQ010116556.1:0-13034 GCA_027563845.1 Erythroxylum subrotundum | reverse complement strand
CCTAAGTCATTCCGATCCATCTCATCCTATGCCAAATTTACTATTTTACCCTTCTAGTAGGGGGTGGGATGTTACATCAAATTTCAATTCTGTCTCTGAGAATTCCAAAATCTGGCTTGAAGTCGACTATAAAGTACTATTGTAATCTAACAATAGTCTGAAGTATTTTGAGTATAACTTTCAGTATAGTGAATCAAATTGTATGATTTTGGTGTCATTAGAAACGTAAGACATAGGAGAACAATTGTCTAGCAGAAAGTGTTGCCTAACTACTCCATTTTCCTTGTCATAATGATCATGAAAATTCTACCCGAAAGTCTATTTTTAGAAAAATCTGGAATGATCAATAGAGTTATGAACCTAGATTCAATTTGTTTTATTAAGGTGTAACCTAAGTTCAAATTAAACTTATGTGAGTGTTGGTATATGAATGATCAAGTGACGAGAATAATGGAAATATACCCGGGATTATCATTAAGCATGCATTGCACATAATTCATATGTATACATATGTGCATAAATGAGTACTTACATAAGTGTGCAAATTTGTAATATGTGTAAATGTATATTGCATGATATAGAGGAGCATTTAGACCGTCAACAACTAGACGTTGCCAGGACATCAAGGTAATAACTTTCTGGAGCAACCTGTGAGTAACCTAGACGGTCTCACTTAACTGATTGTTTGTTTTAAATTATGTTCGGGATTATCTTATGAATGTGAACTTGATTTTGTTGATTCTGGACTTTGAAAGTTCAAGGCGTTTGATGCATGAATGAGATATTGGAAGTACTCCTTATATGTGAAACTGACAGAAATAAGTGTACTCAATAATTTTGTTAAATGCCGAATCAAGGTCCGATGATAAATATGTTCTCAATGTGAATATGAAATCATGTGATTGATTGAAAATATGAGAATGTGATGCACTTCATTACATGAATGCATGAAAAATAAAGGCTACTGTGATCGGAGTCGCCAGTAAAAAGAGCTTAAAGCTCAACATATGATAAGAGCCTTTGGCTCACTTGCTATTGTACCCAATATCCACTAAGGGACATAGGACATTATCTGATATAAGCTTGGTATCCACAAGGGATATGGGCTAGTGAAAGGCACTCGGTCTTGACAAATTAATAAATGAAGTGAGTTTCATTGCACTCATAATTGATATGTGTATTATAAATGGTTAAAATGATAGGTTTGACTGCTCTGAATGTGATATGTAATGCTACATAATAAATGAAATTATGTTAATTATGTAGTTATATATGTTAATGTGTTGTATGAATTGAGTAAACCATCAAGGATGGTTATCTCACTAAGTTCATAAAACTCACCAAAATTGCAACCTTATTTTTTAGGCTCAGAGGAGTTACCCTATTAGACAAACGGGAGTCTAGCAACTGCATTTGTGTAAATGATAGGGGTCCAGATCAGTTCGCGCCTACCTATGTATTTCATTGTTTTGTATCAAAATTTGTATTCACAAATACTATATAAAGTGTATATGAATGATTTTGTAATGTAATGACACTATGACAAAAATGTTTTGTATCTGAAATGGGACCAAGTGACTAGTGAAATTCTGATGAGTTATATAATGATTGAAACTCTTGTGATTGAAAATGTTTATGAATAAAACGAGCCGAAATTGGTTATTGATTTTTCACATATGCGTGTGTTATTTTTTAGAAGAAATTGTAATGAGTTCGATTGTTGACTGTTCTAGCATGCCACCCTTACGGAGCATGTACTCGGCCATCACTCAGGATGTCGGATACGTGTCTTGCGAGAGTGAGGTGTTACAACAACAAAGAAAGAGCTGGAGAAAGTAGAAATAAGCTAGAGATTAATGAAGGAAAGATTAAAAAAAAACTAGGAGAAAAGCGAAACCAGCAGCAAGGAGGATGAAAACCAAAGAAGAGAGAAGTGGGACACTCTCACACTAAACTAGGATAAAAGCGAAACTAGCAGTAAGAAGGATGAAAACCAAAGAAGAGAGGAGTGGGACACTCTCACACTAGCCATTTGTTTGTAAATTGTTTTATTTTTCATCTTTATTATAAATATTAATCAAATATTTTCAATTTTTAGTAAAAAAAAATAATAACAATAACAAAACAAAAGGCGTAAACCATAATAGAAAGTAGAATTAAATGCCCTTTAATACAAAACTAAAACTTCAATTTTGCATTATAAATTGTTTTCTTTGTTTGAATTTTTATGTTTTATTTAAACAAATATAAGTAATTTTATGATAAGTTATTATAAGGCCCTAAATTATACCCTAGTTGAAATGTGACATATTCATGAAAGTACATGTGTTATAGGTTTTAAAATTGTGACATGATTGTAAGTTGCATATGTTTTGAATTTTGGTTTAATGGATCATACTTAGTGATTTGGAATTAATTGGTATCATTAGAAAATTGAGGTATTAAAATGTATATTTGAACTAGGAAAATGTCAAGTGTCAAGACAAGTTGGTACATGAAAAATTGGATGACTAAACCTATAAGTTAGTGACATTTGGCATACTAATGAATTGACATTTAGCGGCATTGGTTGAGTGAGAAGTGGTCTGATTGAGTTATGGCATTTGGTAGCATGATAAGAAGACAAGTGGCTCACTCCTATGTTTGCCATATAGGTCACCCCATGGAAGGACATGTGTCCCTTCAAAGTTAGAACACCTTACAAAGCAAGAGTTGAATCACTCCAGCTCATTTGGTGTTTCTGCTGCCTTCTCACTACTCTCGCCACCAAAACCTCCCACTCCCTCTCAACTTCTAGAATTTTTGCTTAATTTTGGATCATCTTCACTTGGAATCTTTGTAAGTTACTGCATCAAGAAGTAGGTTCTGATATTTTTGTGCTATTGTCTTATTAGTGCTGAAATTTGCACCTTGATCTTATATGTGTGTTGATTGGTTGGAATAGCTGGTTCTTTGGAGTTAAAATTTGAAGTTAAGAAGGTAAGGGAATGATAAACTTGATTGCATGTTATAATATGAATTATTTGATGCTTGAATTGGATAGAATTTGTATTGAATTGATGATGAATTGAGGTCTAGAATATGATACTTGTTTGATAGCTTTTTGCTTTGGATGTTGATACCTGAAAGACCATGGATTGTGAGATGCTTCATGAATGATTTTTGAATTGGTTTGGACATGAATTTGGTGAGGTATTGAAGCATGAATAAGGTAGAATTGAAGTGAAATTGATGGACTTTGGTGAAGGTGTGTTGATTGGAAGTGAAGAAGTTAAGTTTTGGAAACAAACTGAAGGTTGTGGGTGAGTGAACCTTCGATTCACTCATCCCACGGTCGTGGGTTTTTTTAAGGCACATTCCCACGGTCGTGGGAAATGGTTAGGAAGGTGGAAAACTTGGTTTTGTGCAATTGTTGAACTATATAAGGTTAGGTCATTTTGTTTGGTAAATTGGGACTTAATTAGGCTTGTTTAAGGTGTGAAATGGACTTAAATTGAGGTTAGATTAATTGAGTAAAAGTTAATTTAGTTATGGATTGTTAATTGAGGTAATTACTTAAGGAATGTGTGGTTAGTAAATAATATGTCTAATGTTAAAATGTATGGGGTGTTCAAGGATGAATTTCTCCTTATGAACACAACTGTGTTTCAAAGGGCTTAAGTGATGAGAATTGGATATGAATGTTTGTGAATTGGGAATTTGTGTGATTGTATGTAATGTGTAAATACATAATGCATTTATTGGTACATTATTGCAAATGTTAATATTCATGAGGTATGTTAAGTTGTAGGATGTGAAAGATTATGTTCAATTTGAGAAAAATTGAATAAAGACATATGTAATGCACTACATCTTTTGCATGTTATTCTGAAATCTGAAATGTTTTATTTTAAAACTGCCAAGTCCTAGTTGTGGGTAAATAGGCAAGCCTAGAAGGGTCTGCATCTACTTCTGTAACCAGACACTAAGGTGTCTTTTATAACTAGACACCAAGGTGTCTTCTGTGACTAGACACTAAGGTGTCTTATGTGACTAAACACTTTGATGTCTTATGTGCCAGACACTCTAGTGTCTTCTGATTTTAGACACTTCTGTTCTTATATTTCAGAGACTTAAGTCTCTTCTGTTTCAAATACCAAACATGGGTATCTTTTATTCTGGTCCGTTACCCACTTCTGTAAAAAGGATTAGCTGGCTAACTTGTTTTGTATTCTGTTACACGCTCAGTTCGATATAATCAAGCTCTGTTATCAAATAACTAAGTTCTGTTCTGATATAATCAGATGTTGTTTTGATACAGTCAAGTTCTGTTCTAGTGCTTTAAAATTATGATATGATATTATGATATTTTGTTCTGATACTTATAAGTTTTGCACTGAAGCTAATATATCCTATTTTAATATGTTATATTCTATTTTGAGATATATATTGTTTGGATTGCACTTTAATATGAACAATTAAAGATTGCTTGAGATGTTATCTGATTCTGTATATGTGAATGTTAGACGATTGTTAGAAACAATAGCCATTTTATATCTTGTTTAGTTATTTCCTCACTAAGCTTTATGCTTAGCACAGTGTTTTTGCCTCCGTGTAGGTTCTGATAAGTAGGTTTAAAAACTAGGATAAAGACAACCGCAGTGGCTAAGGATATTGTGTTTTGTTTTAGAAATGTTCAGTTTGTTTTTGAGTTATGTTTAATGTAATGAGACATATTGGAATTTGTATTTTGTTTGATGGTTTGTAATAACCTTAATACAGGTTGGATTTGGATTTAAGGCTTGTATGTGATAAGTACCGTGTGTATGTTATATTTTGAATATGACCCAGCCGATGAAATGAAATGTATGTTACTTAAGTTTCTGGAAATGCTTTAGCATGTTTTAGATTGTTTCAGTACTGTTTTGTGTGGCATCTGCATATCGTTCCAGGGGGTATGTTAGTGTTACAGTTATTATTACTCGAATATTAAATTTTTATTTAAAATATGTACATTTATTTTTATTTTATTTATAATAGTTCCTTATCAATTATTATAAGGATGTTATATCACATTCATAGTATATTTTTATGTTTACATAAATCTTGATTTTACAAAGTTAAATAACACTTTAAATTTTTTTTAATATTCTTTATTTTTATAAGGAACGTTAAAAAAATAAGTTTCAAATAATTATATATTTTTACAGAGCTTATCTTATAATAAACCTTGATTTATTTATAAAATTTTTAATAAATTTTAATTAAGTAAATTATTTATTTACATATCGATATGTATAAAGGTGTTAAGACTAGAGTAAGGACGACAAAATGAGATACAAAATATATCAATATTAGGCTATAAAGGATCTTTCATTGAGTCACTTCCTGTTTGCAATAGTTAGGGATGAGCTTAACAAGAATATCCAAAAAGATATGCCTTGATATATGTTGTTTACTGATAACATTGTTTTAGTGGATGGAAGGACACGTTATAGTCTAAAGGCTTTAAATTAAGTAAGACTATGATTGAATACTTAGAGTGTAACTTTTTAGATCTTAAAGTTGCATCTAATGTGGAGATCAAGATTGATACATAAGTTACATCACAAAAAGATTGTTTTACATACCTTGAAACTATCATCCAAAGCAATGGCAAGATAGATGATGACATAGTTCATTGTAATAAAACCAAGGTGGCTTAAATGAAAGGGTACCTTAGGAGTTTAATGTGATAAGAAGATACCACTCAAGCTAAAAGATAAATTTTACTATTTAACAATTTGTTCGACCATGATATATGGGACGGAGTGTTGGCTTATCAAATAAGTGTATAATCAAAAGTTAATGGTAGTGGAGATGAGGATGATTTGTTGGATGTGTAACCTTACAAGAAGATAATGTAGCAACAAGAGACAAGTTAGGGGTAGCTAATATTGAAAGTAAATTAGGGAAGACAAGGCTTAGATAGTTTGGACATGTTCAAAGAAGACATCTTGATGCCCTAGTAAAAAGATACAAGAAGATTATACTTAGGGACTGTAAGAGAAAAAGAAGAAGACCTAAGAAGAATTAAGAGGAAATGATCTCAAATTATATGACACTGCTAGAGCTTACTGAAAATATAGCCTTCAATAAGAAGCTTTAGTGACCTAGGATACAAGTAGAGGACTACATAGAGAAATCCTTCTCTTTTCATAGGCCATTTGAACATTTTCCTTCGATTCTTGTGTCTTTTGTTTAGCTTAAATGCTTTACTTGTAACACTTGCTCCTTTAGTTATTTTATTTATTTATTTCATATTTTTAATTGCTTTTTTTTTTCTATTTACTTATTTGTTTTCTTTCTTGTTTGTTTATTTATTTACTTATGTTTAGCTTTAGTTTGATTTTGATTATCATTTTATTTTTATGCAATTATTTGATTAAGTATTTAGCTATTGTTTTCTTCAAACCATTTTCAAAAACTTACTTTTATGGGTTATTGAAAATAACTTTTTTATTAGCTAAGTGTAAGATTGCGTACATCTGAGCCTCTCTCGACTCTGCATCTTAGCGAGATTCCTACTAAGACATTGTTTCATATGTAAATATAAATTTATGTACAAATAAAGTTAAAAATCTAATTAGAAGAATTTACCTTTTTATATATTTAAAAGAGTATTCTTAATACGTTATAACTATTTTACTTTTAAATTTCTCATCAATTTCTTTTGTTATACCACTCTTGAAAAAATTAGTTACTTTTGTTAATATTTAATTAGTATAAATACTAATAATATTCTAATAATAAATGTAATGTGGAGATAAGAAATTTTTTTATATTTTCTTCAATTATAAAGATGACTTTTTTCCAAATGAAATGAAAATTAGATTCATGTAATAGTAGAAAAGTTTCTCATTTTTTATCCTGAAAGATATGTAGCTATGAAGTAGGGGATAAGTGAAACAAAATTCACTAGGTAGAGTGGTAGAAACACCTCATTCTTTCATATTTTGAACATAGAACAATATGTTACTGCAAAAACATAGAAGAATTGAAATTTTAGATCAAATCACAATCTACCCTTATGTAATTCCTTTTGAAGCATATTCTCAAGGCTGGTTATAAGGCGAATGATTTAAAAAAGGACTCTTCATTCATTAGATAAAAGATAAAAGATACAGATGATTACCAAGATTTTTGGATCCGTGTCAAACTTGTTTTAAGATCTCGAGTCCAATCATGAAAAGTTCAAAAATATTATACTATAAATTTAAAAGGCCTAATTTAAAAAATATAATACACGTACTACGATGTATAAATGTACAAAATAATTATAACAACCACTGAAAATATAAAGATAACATTTGAAGTCAATTTTATTTCGTATAAATAAATGTTATTTTTATTTTTATGTTATGTTCTAATTATTATATTGAAAATTAAATATTTTGCATTTTTAAAATTAATCTTTTACAATATATATATAGAAAATAATTATAATAAATAAATAAATTTAATAATATGATATTTTATTATAAATACATATGAAAGTAATTTTACACCATACTTTAGTTTTTATAACATAAGTCAACTTTTAATAAAATAATAGTTGCTTTTACCACTTCATATTACACATTACACGTACATGATAAAATTTACTTCTACATTCTTTTAAGATTAATCATTTTATAAATTTTATAAATAAAATATAATTTTATATTTAAAATGTGTTTGAACTCAAATTCATATCCTAAAAATACAAATTATTTTTTATTTTTAGATTTTATGTTAATTTTTATATTAGTTTAGTATTTTACTAGTTTAAACTTAATTCTCTTTTAAGTTTTAACATATAAAACAATCATAATAACTTTCTTACAAAAACTGTTTTTTATTTACTAAATCTTTGTACGTTAACTTTTTATTTTCTTTGTAAATATACATGGAATTGAGTTTACCAAATTCCGTACAGTAAGTTGGTACATATACCCGTCTGACTTGCCCATTCTGAGTTTTAAACTGAGCTCTAGGGTTTTAAAGGGTTTCTGTGTGCTTCCAGAAGAATCCATTGGGCAAAGGCATGGACAGGTACACAAGAGTGGAGAAACCGAAGCCAGAGTTGCCGATAAACGAGAACGAGATACGAATCACCTCTGCTGGTCCTATCAGAAACTATATCAGCTATGCAACCTCTCTTCTTCAGGTCTGTAGACGCTTTTATGCTACTTGTAGTGAATAAGTGATAGAGTTTACTGTAGAGGCTTGGTCTACCTCAATTTTTTTTGGGTGGTTTTATTATTTGTTGTTTCAATGATATGATTGTGTTGATTTTCTTTTGGAGGATTTAGTTTGCGCCAGTTTTTTTTTTAAAGGCTAGTTACTTGCTCTTTCCTTTCTTCTGTTTGGTTAGATATATTTTTAGGTTTCAATAATGTCTAAACTGATGATTAAAACAACCTGTCGATTGCGTTTTATAGCTTTGTAAAGTAGTTTATGTGTAGGGTTTGCTGGAACAGGAAATGGAATGTCAGAGATAGTCTTGGACATGAAAAATGAAGCATTTAAATGTAGATTTGGAGATAAAAAATGAAGCATTTAAATGCATTTGGTTGTCTGCATTAGTTGTGATTGATAATCTCGTTTCTTTGCAACATATTGTATAAGGTGGGACTGAACTTAATGGTCACCATTACTGTTTAGTTGATAAACTACTATTAAGATTGTTAAAACGGTTGCTTGGTTGATAATGACTCCAAAGATTTTTTGTTTAATGTTTATGTAACTCTTCTTCTTTTGATTTGATTACTTTAGGAAAACATAACTATGTATTTTACTGATGTAAAAGTTTCTTTTTTTGCATGACAATGTCTGTTTGTAATATATGTAGGAGAAACATGTCAAAGAGATAGTCTTGAAAGCAATGGGACAGGCTATCAGCAAAACGGTTTCTATTGCAGAGAGTATAAAGGTTGATATGGATTTCAAACAGATTTGTTAATACTAGTCTCATTCTCTCTATCTCTCTGTATATATATTTGTTTTTCTACAAACATAGCAACACCCACGTACAGAGAGCATTACCCTTTGCATACATTCTGTCTTTCATAAGGCTGAGATTTACAATCCCGTTATGGAATCCATACAGAGGAGAAATCCCCGTTTGCATCAAGATACTGCAATCAGTTCAGTAAGCATAATCGATGTTTGGGAACCCATTGAAGAGGGACTTGTACCGTAAGTTTGAATAATTGTTGTGTAGAGTCAATAACATTTTCATATGTTTCTGTTATCTTGATATCTTGGCATTATCTTCTGATCCAGGGTTGAGCAGACTCGCCAAGTCTCCATGATTACTATCACACTCTCTTTCAGAGAGCTAAACAAGAAGTCTCCTGGGTAAGCTAATTCATAATTTTTTTTTTTGGGCAAATTGAAATGTAGGAGGCTAGTACATAAGACAGTAATAGTGTTCTATCCTTTTGTTTTTCAATTCCTTGGTTTCCTGAATTGTAATCGTTTTATATCATGTCATGATGATTGATAATTTTTGTCACACACTTCTCTTCCATCAATTATAGATTATTGATCTGTCAGTCACCTTTGGAGCTTGCTGCGTACTGAGATGATAAGTGCTTTGACATTAACATTATTAATGTGATTTGAATCATTTTTTCCCAGATACCAAGCTCCGTCTTTTGTGGAACATCCAAAGCCACAGTATCAACCCCAGCAACAACCAAGACAAGCACGCAACCCTTACAATGCTGTTTATGAAGGTGACTGGGATGGCTAGATAATCTGCTGTTGAAAAGTTTCATATGGTTCTTAATCAATTTTTACTTCTCTTGTTAGATTCATATGGCCAAGGAAGAGGTCGTGGTAGAGGGAGAGGTCGAAGTTGGGGTGGTAGGGGTGTATATGGCTATGGAAATTATCTAGGTAAGAATTATAAACACTGGGCCTTGAAGGATTACGAACTCTATTTCCCTTCAACACCCCACTTCCTTGCCCTCCTATGTTTCTCTAACCATTGACATTTGTTATTTATTCAAGAAAATTAACCTACTTGGTACATTCCATGTTTACTATTAGATAATGGAGTGTATTCAAACTGGGGTCGAGGTGGTGGGAGAGGCAGAAGTTGGGGTTATCGTGGTAAGTTTGCCCTGCTGCCAAATTTCACATTGAAACATACTACTTTGTGGGGATACCTGTGACTTGATTATTATACTAGTTCTCAAGAATGTTTGTGGTTATGATATTGTTCTTCAGGTACTGGATATGAAAGAGGAAGAGGTGGAGGGGGAAGAGGATATGGCCGCAGCCGTGGAAGAATGGGTGGGCGCTCAAGGGGTGATGGCAGACTGTCTTAATGGATAGGTTTTCTCTTTTTGCTTTAGCTAAATGCTTGCCTTGGCCAGAGGGCTGAATTTTATCATAATACTGTTATAAATGGCGTGAAATGTGGCTTATGCTGTCAGCAGTTGGTTTCCTATTTAGTTTTCTTCGTCATCATGTCAATGGGCAAGGTTGTTCTATTGGTTCCTTTTTTGCATTTAGCCAAATAGCAAGGGGAGATTTATGATTATTGTAACTTTACCCTTTGAGGTTTTGATTAATATGTCCATAGTTAGTTAATTATTTTGTTATATATAGCCTTATTGGATCAAATGCATCCCTCTTTCCGTTTAACAATAGAAATTTAATTCTATTGGGAGGCGATGCCTAACCCTTCGTTTCTTTTGTTTGGATTATTCAGTAATATAAGCTGAGTTGGATAAAATCTTTGTACATACCAGTGCAGATGATGTGATGCCAAAAAAACGTTTTTAACGAGCGTGCAAATTGAGGTCGAGTGGCATTGCTATAGAAATGTAGACATAAGAGGCCTTGAAATTGTGCCAGTTTGGAGGTGTGGTCGACCTTCGTAATTTTATGGGGTTGGAACGTGGAAAACCCGTGCCGCAATGTAGGGCTGCCGAGAGCACCCTGAGCTTCCCGTCTTACCGTTCAAATTCATGTTTCTTGCCGATTGGGGGCTTTGGCGTTTGAGAATCGTTAGGAGCAATTGTCTTGTCTTACGTTTAGGAAGCGATTATTTCATCTTATTTTGCCTTTGTTTCTCCTGGAAGTTCTGAAAATTGAAGAGGAAAATGATTCAAAATTGAATTGTGCGTCAATTGTTTCTTTCTTAAACTCAATTAAAATTTATGTTATATATGTTTTATTTTAGTAGTTTGTAAATTTAAAATTATTAATTCTAAGCATTAAGTCATAAATGTATACTTAAATTTAAGGTTGATGCCTCTTAGTCTTGAATTAAATTGTCTTTAAAGGTAAGCATTACATCTTATGCCCAGTGATTGTTGTTTTCTAATGACTTCATACCTTTCATCGCTTTAGAGATTGAATGGTAGTTGGAATAAATTAAATGACATAAGGAAAATATCAATCTCATAAACTATGGTATTTGGAACACTTTTCCATTTTATTTTTCGCAAAGTCAACTCTTAAATTTTGGAAAAAAAATATCACCTAAAAAAATGACATGCCTTATTTATAAACTAATTTTTTAAAAATTATTTTTTAATAAGAAGACGGAAAGAACTCTCGCTTAAGTACCACCGTAAGGCCTGATGTAGAGTCGGCACAAGTTCCCCAATGATCCAAATTAGCACTTGGAGGCCTTGAAAGAGAAACCCTCTTGGATTGCATCATTTGCATATTGGGGCATAAACACGTGTAGAAACCCAGCTTAATTAATATATTAAGTAAAATCCATAATTGTATTGTCACAGTCTTCAAAATGGAATATTTCTTCTTAGGCAATGACTATGACTATCAAAGAGGTGGTAGTAGTAAGTACTAGTAGGATTACGTGATGTTTTTTTTCTTTGCTTGAATATTACCATTGCCATGCGACGAGATTGTGGCTTGAGACTATTAACAGTAACCTGGCATCATTAAACTACCATTCAAGATGGTGTAATTCCTTTTCGTTTTAATTTCTTTGAAAATTATTGCAATTTATTATTTACTTTTTTCTTTAAATAACAATTTGATACCGAATGAAGATTCTGTGGAATGTAAGATTTTGAACTTGGCTGATTGGGTGAAGAGTAAAACGCTTTGGTACTTCCTCTTGGGAAAATGAATAAGAGAATTTTAGATCATAGCTCTAGATTTTTGTTTATCCCTTGCTGTAATAATATCTCGAGGTTTGCAGCGATAACTCGGTATATCTACTATACAACCATTAACTAAAATATGTCCGTGATTGACTAGTTAGCGAGAATTAGGAATTACCTAATCGAAAAAGTATCTTATCTAAATGCATTTCAAGTAATTGTAGTAAAACCTATCCTATTGATCCTTTGGCCCTTACAACAATTCGAACGTATTTAAGTAATTGTTGTTCTCTTCTTCTTCTTCTTCTGACAAATAGCTTGGAGAATTAAGTGACAAATGGCTTGGAGAATTAAGTGACAAATAGCTTAGAAATTTAGTGACATTTGGCAGTCAAAGAAGGAGGACATGTGTCTTGCTTATTTATATGACAAGTGTCTTTAATGAAAAAACACTCATCCTACACCATGTGACCAACACATTCAGCTACTTTGTAATGTTTCTGTTGTACTCTCTCCTTCTCCTCCCTCTTACTGCCGAAATCCACACCTTTGGATTTTTGCTCTAATTCTGTGCATTACCACCCCAAAACCCATACAAAATCTATCATAAAGATAGCTTTAGAGGCATAATATTGTTACATTTTGTTGTCTTCTTCTTGTCATTGCTGAAACCACCCTACTCCCTCACTATTCTTGAAATGTTCTTGCATGCATATAAGGCTAAGGAAGCTTGAAGTTTGGAGGTGGTATTCATGCTAATCAAGTAAAATGCTGACCTATTTTGGTATATATTAGCAAAATTTTTATTATGATTGAATAAGGATAGATTGAATGTGGAATCGGCGTTGAAGATGTGCTGGAAAATGGAGAATGAACGGGTACTTTTCTGTTCTGTTTTTACATGTGCGAAAATAGTAGTAACGCGTGTGAAAGAGATGTGTG
>JAOQMQ010116324.1:0-13069 GCA_027563845.1 Erythroxylum subrotundum | reverse complement strand
ATGCCTTGACTTTCCTTCACTCGATTTCTTTCTCATCACCTGGAGATGAGAATGAAAGGGGGGGGGGGGGTGAACTTTAAACTCATGGGTAACATGCTTATAACCGAGAAACAAGCAAAATCATTGAAATATTTATGTCCACTGAAAAATTTACAGTAAAAGCCATGCAACATAAGTTTCCCAAAAATTCAAAACTTATTAAGCAATTCATACATCAATCATAACAGATGCATCAAAATAATCACAGATCATAAACACATAAGCACATCGAAAATGGTTTGGGTGGATCCAAAATAGAACGTACTACACATTTCCACGAAGCCGTCATGTGTAGCCGTGAACTTAGGAGAGCTCGTGAGGAGCTCCATGCCACTAACGGGCGGGCGGGAAAAGCCTATAAACAAGTGCACTTGACTTACTTAAGGGACCACCACAAACCCATATAAGCATGCATTTCACATTTTTCACACATATTGGCCAAAATGACACTTTTCCGTAAAGCAATCTTATAACATTGTATTCTTTCTAAAATCACTTTCTTTTACAATCATCAACACAATATGAACACATTTCCAAAATTCATTCACAAGAAAAAGACATATGGCATAACATAATCATACACAATTCAATTGTTTATCACAATGTCATATATCATAATAACATTTTACATCATAACAAGTAGCAATTTTTCAAATCAATCAAAACAAAAAAGCAACATTTAATTGAAAATCCTTTTATTTTCTTAATTTGGAAAGAAACCTTAATAGCTCATTACTCAAATTATAAACACGAAACCCACCTTATTTTCTTGCTTCATACTTGTTCAAAAATGCATCCCCTCATGCTCCTCATGCTTTTCTTAATCTCCTTCATCAATGGCAAAAATTCCTAATCAATAGGAATCTAAAATTGGATAACTCATAACACATAATCACAAAATTGATCTTAGAAAACTTAATCCCATACATTTCTTAAGCCATCTAAACCAAAACCCTTTCAAAATCCAACAAATCAAAATTTTCTCTTACCTTAATCCTTCACCAAATGAAGAGTTTCTTGGCTTGGATGGAAGCTCTCATGCTCCTCTTTATTTTTCCTTCATGAATCAACCCAAAATCCTTCTTGAAATCCAAGCAAAATCAAACCCTAACCTTTTTCTTCTTTCTTCTTTCTTTCCATTCTCCACCGAAACTCTCCCTCTTTTCTCTCTTAACTTTGGTTCTTTCTTCAAATTTTCGTTCTTTTCTTCTTCTTATATGAAAGCCCACACTTCTTATTTACAAATGTGCCATTAATGAATGAGTAATGTCTAAAAATACCCTTCCTTATAACCTTAATGCTTAAGTGTCCTTCTAATTTTGCCCCTCATTTTGTCTTTAAAACTGACATCTTAAATCCTTATTTTGATCAGGTAAATGAAGCAATTTGATAACACTTCCTTCTAGAGAAATGTTCTTCTATGTCTTACGTTTCCATAGACACCAAAATCACTCAATTTGGTTCAGAAACCTAGAAGTTATGGGCCAAACACTTTCGGACTGTTACTGAACCGAGACTGTACACTATACCCAACTTCACTCTAGAAATTGAAAGTCTTACTGACTAAATTAAAATTTGATTCCTTCAGATAATTTGTAGCCCTTTGTCTCTAGTTTAATTAGGAACAAGAATCACCTCATATGGATCTTTACAGATCAAGATATCACCAAAATACTGAAGCATGTTCAGACTTTTTCAACAGATTCTCTCACTTTGATCTAATCAATCTTTTTCAATTTGATCTCAAAATCCATAAATTTTCATGGAGAGGTATAGGAATGTCTTAAGAATCTAACGCTTCAAAAATCAGGTCAATCGGAGGTCGGACAGAAAAGTTATAAGTAAAAGAGTGGAGAGAGATCGGATTAGGAGAAAATAGGGCAATAGTTGACTAGTCGAGAACTATTAGTCGACTAATACAATTATCACGACAATAGTCGACTAGTCGAAGGCTATTAGTCGACTAAGTCGACTACAGTGATCGACTAGAAAACTCTGGTCTTTCTTCTTCCAACATTCCAACTTCCACAATTCATAACTTCTTACTCAGAACTCCAAATTGTACAAACTTGGTATCAATGGAAAGGTAAAAGAAAGCTCTACAACTTCCCTGAAGGACTTAAAAACCAAATCGACCTCTAAAGGAGTCAAAAACTGCCTCAAAGTATCTGTCAGATAAACGTCATCCTAAACAATAACAGAACTTCTAAGCATCATAAGTCTCTACTCCATTGTCCAAAAATGTCATACTTTATATCAATGGAAAAATAAAAACATAACCTACAACTTTCATGAAGACCCTAAGAACAAATTCTACCTCCATGAGGGTCAAAAGTCCAAGCAAAACTTCTGTCCTGAAATTGCCATCCTAGACAGCATACAACTTTCAAAAATTCATATCTTTCAATTCCCACATCCAAAAATGGCATACCATACATCGTTGGAAAGCTATGAAATTCCTCTATAACTTTCAAGAAAGCTACTTGATCCAATATTACCTATATCAGTTCAGAAATTGGCTTCAAATCAGAACACACAAAACTACCCTTTCATGCATTTACCTCAAAATATCATTGTAATTGCTCCAATTAACATTGCCCAAATAAAACATTTAACACAACTTAAGTGATTTAGCTACCAAATCCTCAACTCTTTCCTACTATTCACTCCCTAAATTTTCAGACTTCAAAGTTTCAAAAACAAAAACAACATTTCAACCTTTTTATTCTAGTCATTTCCACTCCATTACTACCAACTTATTCATCATAAATTTCATAGTACCCTTAAACATACAAGTTTACTCAAAAAAATCTCATAATCATCAAAAGCCAAAATCAATTATTCGCTCTTCATCAACTTACTACATTCAGTACCTTAATCTTGTATATCATTTCAAATTCAAGAATTTTCCTTTTTCTTTGCACATGAATAAATCACCACCTATTTCTCATTTAATTTCATTTAATAATTCTAACTTCCAAGAAAAGTTCAGGGTCTAACACAGTATGTTCTGTTTTTGGATCCACCCGAACCAATTCTGATGTGTTTATGTGCTCATGATATTTTGGAAAGAGTGATGTATACATGATTTGCATTAATGTGAGTTTTTACAAGAAAAATGATTATTTCAATGGTTTTGCTTGTTACCGGTTATAAAATTGTTACCCACGAGCTTTAAGCTCACCCCCATTCTCCTCCTCATATTCAAGTGACGAGCAAGAGATCGAGTAGTCAAGAGCCAAGGCTTCACTTCACTTTTGCAATGTTTTTGTAATTTAAGTTAATCTTATAAAACAAGGCTTTAGTTGCATTTTGGGCAAATTATTATTCATGTATCTTTTGTATTTTGGGATTTTGAGATATTGATGTATCTGTGACTTGAAATGCCCACTAAATCTTTGTAAAACTCTTATCTTTTGATGCTAATGAAATATGGTTGCGTTTTTGCTCATGAGTCTCAAAGTTTGTACATTGCATTTTCAAGTTTTCATAAGGGAAAAATTCGTGTTCTGACTTTAGGAAAAAATCTGAATTGATTTAGGCTAAATTGGACAAAGGTGCCTTCTAAAAAGTTATAGATTATCTATCTTTCCAACGGTATATAATATGAAATTTATGGACATAGGAGTAGAAAGTTATGATCATTTGAAGTTTCTGATTCCAGTTTATACTGAACCATCGTCTGGTGCACCAAGCCATAGTCTGGTGCACTAAGCCATCGTTTGGTTTTGTCTGACCCTTCGTCTGATCCAATTTTGATCCCTAGATAACAAAATCTTGCTTTGGTGTCTTCATGAAAGTTGTAGATCTAGGAGTTCTTTTTCAAACCGTCTAAGAATGACTTTAATATGATATCTCTATTAAAAGTTACGTCAATTGTCCCAAAATGGGTCTTAGACTAAAGCCTTTCATCTGACCTTTCGTCTGGTTTCGTTTGACCTTTGGTATGGTCCAATTTTGACCCCCTAAATGACAAAATATCACTTCGGTATCTTCATGAAAGTTTTAGATCTAGAAGTCATCTTTCAAACCGTTTAAGAATGACCTTAATATGATATCTCTAGAGAAAGTCATGTCAATTGTCTAAAAATGGGTCTTAGAATGAAGCCTTTCGTCTGGTTTCATCTAACCCTTCTTCTGGTCCAATTTTGACCTAGTAGATAACAAAATCTCGCTTTGGTGTCTTCACAAAATTAGATCTAGAAGTACTCTTTCAAACCGTCCAAGGATTACCTTAATCTGATATCCCTAGTGAAAGATATACCAATCGTCCCAAAATAGGTTCTGTATGATTGAGGACAAAACCATGTTTGATTCTTTTGGCCATAACCGCATCATCTGACCTCCAAATGAGATGATTCTTATCTCTAATTAGACTAGAGGAATAAAGCTACAAATTATCTAAAGGAATCGAATTTTAATTCAGTCCTTAGGACTTTCAATTTCTGGATGAAAGTTGGGTATATTGTACTGTTTCAGTTTAATAACAGTCTGAAAGTGTTTGGGCCCTAACTTTCAAATTTATGAACCAAGTTGAATGATTTTGGTGTCATTAGACACTTAAGACAATGTGGAACAAATGTTATGAAGAAGTCAAATTGTAATTCCAATTTGAGGTTTCCCAAAATCTGTTCGGAAATAAGAGAAATGAGTTTGTTTTGATGTTTGACTGGTGTGGGCATGCCACCCTTATGGAATGCGCGTTTATATGTCATTTAGGATGTTGGTCTCGTGACTCGCGAGGGCGGAGTGCCCAACATTTATGGTATCAGAGCAACTAGGTTTAGGTCCAAGTTTTGGACTAGGTTTTGGAGTATCCTAGGCATAAAATGGGTAGTTTAAGACATGAAAGTTTTAAATTGTTTCACATGATTTGAAAATGTTTTATATGATTTAAATTGTTTTGCGTACTTTGAAATTTGTTTTGCTTGAACTAAAGATTTTCAATGATTTTATATTGAAGGAGTGAAAAATGCCACCTCGAAAGAGAACTTGAGGAGCTATGACTCGATCTAGCTCTCGTCAAGGGAGCACGGATGAATCTTATGTCCCTTAAGATGTAGGAACACATTCTACTCCGGATCCTGAGGCACCTAGTGTGGAACATAAGGTGCTTCCACCGCCTCCTCCTATGCCTCAAGCAAATCCCATGGATCTGCGTTTCTTTCAAGCCTTTGATCAGGCTTTCACATAGGCCATGGGCCAAGGGTCACAAGTCCTAATGCAAGCTCCAGTGGAGAGGAGTGGGCAGTATGATAAGCTCTACAAGTATGGGGCTGTGGATTTTAATGATACTACAAATCTAGAAGAGGCTGAAGCATGGTTGAAGAGGACCAAGAGGGTCCTGATTCAGATGAAGTGCTCTGATGAGGAGAAGCTAGATTATGCAGTTAGCTTGCTGTAAGGAGATGCTCTTCATTGGTTGGAATCAGTGCCCCACAGTTAGGTGATGCCTCTAGTGTTATCATGGAGGGATTTTGTGGAAGTTTTCTAAAAGAAGTACCTCTCCAGGGTTTATGTACAAGAGAAGGCCAGGAAATTTATGAATCACACACAGAGGGACATGAGTGTGAGTGACTATGAGCTGAAATTCACCCGGCTTTCCCGATATGCGGCCAACATTGTGGCGAATAAGGAGGACAAGTGCCGCAATTTTGAGGTAGGTATTCACTTGGGGATCAAGGAGAAAGTCTTGATCCACAATTTTTAAGACTACCAGCAGTTGGTAGATGCTGCACTCCAGGCTGAGAAACTAGAGAATATAAAGAATGAAGTAAGCAGGAAGAGGAAGAACAGGGAACAGTTTTCCAAGAAAGGGGTGAGTTCTCCAATGCTTGAGAGGGGTAGGAAGAGCTTCCACACACAGAGTGAGGTGGGGAGTAGTGCCTTTACTAGGAACAAGCAACCAAGGGCAGCTTTAGTGCAAGCCTCTACTGTAGGGGGCAATAGCAGGGTGGAGAGGACCAGGAACATGAACCCCTAATGTGAACATTATGGGAAGCTTCACAGGGGAGAGTGTTTCAAGTTACTTGGAGCATGCTTCCGATGCGGAGAGAAGGGACACCTGATCAGAGACAGTCCCCAAGTAACAAGCAAGACGGGTCCCAGTTACAAGCCCCAAGGAGAGCAGAAACAGTGGGAACCAGACCAGTCATAGAGGTGGGCAGTTCTGGAGCTATAAAAAAGACTATTACTCTAGGGAGGCCAAGGAGTCAGGCACAGGCCAGGGTATTTGCTATGACCAGAAAGGAAGTTGCAGCTGCACCTGAAGTTGTCACGAGTATGGCTCGGTTATTTAATTATGCAATATATGTGTTGATTAATTATGGCTCCACGCATTCATTTGTTTTTGCAAGCATGACGTTCCATGATGTTGAATTGATTTTATTAGGTAGTCCTTTGATTGTTAGTACTCCTCTAGGAAGGAATGTGATTATAAGTCAAGTGTATAGAAGTTGTGAGCTTTTCATTGAGGGTGCTAGATTGGTTGTGGACTTACTACCTCTAGACCTAAAAGGCTTAGATGTCATACTGGGAATGGATGTTATGGAGGAATATCAAGCGAAGCTGGATTGTGGCCTTAAAGAGGTGGAATTTGATCTGGGCAATGGTGAGAAGGTGATTTTCAGGGGGGACAGGAAAACACCATCACCAAGAATTATTTCGAATTTGCTAGCTGACAGGATGATGGGAAAGGGATGTGAAACCTTCTTGGCATATGCTGTGGACACGGATGTAAATGAAGGGAGTTTAAAGGACTTTCCAGTTGTGAGGGAATTTCTAGAAGTGTTTCTAGAGGATTTACCTGGTTTGCCACCAGTGAGGAAAATCGAGTTTGCTATCGACTTGATTCCAGGTACCGTACCCGTATCTATACTGCCCTATAGAATGGCTCCAGCTGAGCTGAAGGAGCTTAAGGAACAGTTAGAGGAACTATTAGAGAAGGGATACATAAGGTCAAGTTCGTCACTATGGGGGAGCACCAGTTCTGTTTGTTAAGAAGAAGGATGGAACATGGCGCATGTACATTGATTATCGGAGACTCAATAAGATGATTATTAAAAACAAGTATCCTCTGCCCAGGATTGATGATTTTTTTGACCAGCTGCAGGGAGCAAGGATCTTTTTCAATATTGATCTCAGGTTGGGCTACCATTAGCTCAGAATTAAGGAGTCTGATGTAAGCAAAACAGCCTTTAGGACTCGATATGGTCTTTACGAGTTCCTAGTCATGCCATTCGAACTGACCAATGCTCCAACTGCATTCATGGATCTTCTGAATAGGGTTTTCAGGGAATATCTGGATCAGTTTGTCATAGTGTTTATAGATGATATTCTGGTTTATTCTAAGAGTGAAGGGGAACATGATGAACATTTCAGGATAGTGTTACAAATACTAAGGGAGAAGGAGCTTTATGCTAAGTTCAGTAAGTGTGAGTTTTGGCTTCAAGAGGTGATATTCCTTGGGCATGTGATTTCTAAAGATGGGGTACATGTTGATCCAAAAAAAGTTAAAGTAGTGGTGAATTGGCATGCACCAAAGACAGTGACAGAAGTGAGGAGTTTTTTGGGTCTAGCAGGCTATTATAGGAGGTTTGTGGAAGGATTCTCCATGATAGCTACCCCACTGACCAGGTTACTGAGGAAGAATCAGAAGCTTATCTGGAGTAATGAATGTCAGAAAAGCTTTGAGGAGCTCAAGCACAGATTGACAAGTGCTCCAATTATGACTTTGCCTATGGGAGAAGAGGGTTATACAGTTTACAGTGGTTCTTCAAGAAAGGGTTTGGGTTGTGTATTGATGCAAGGAGATAAGGTGATAGTTTATGCTTCACGGCAACTAAAGCCTTATGAGTTGAATTACCTGACTCATGATCTCGAATTGGCAGTAGTAATTTTTACCCTGAAGATTTGAAGACATTATTTGTATGGGGTTCAGATAAGGGTTTTTACAGATCATAAAAGTGTCAAGTACTTATTGAGCCAGAAAGAGTTGAATTTGAGATAGAGAAGGTGGTTAGAGTTGCTCAAGGATTATGAACTGCTGATTGAGTATCATCCAGGGAAGGCAAATGTAGTGGCGGATGCTTTGAGTAGAAAATCCTCAATAGCCCACGTTCAGACAGTTTATCTGCCGTTATTGGAAGAGATGGCTAAGCATATGATAAGTTTGAAACAGGAAGAACCTGAGTGTATTGTTGCTACTTTCAAAGTGAGACCGATACTCAGAGAGAAGGTTAGGGAATTACAAGCACGGGATGCAAAATTGAGTAAGCTTCGAGAAGAAATTCAAAATGGCAAGAAATTTGAAGTGGTAATGAGGGATAATGGACTTGTGGTTGTAGGGAACAAACTTTGTATCCCAAATGTCAAAGAGGTGAAGGATGAGATACTAGATGAGGCACATAATGCGTCTTATGCCATGCACCTAGGTAGCATCAGGATGTACAGAGATTTGAGAGAGCATTTCTGGTGGAAAGGCATGAAGAGGGATGTGGCAGAATATGAAAGCAAGTGTCTAGTGTGTCAGGAAGTTAAGGCTGAACACCAGGCACCTTCAGGCAAGTTAAGACCATTGTCTATTCATAGGTGGAAATGGAAATGGGTAACCATGGATTTTCTGATGGGTTTGCCCAAGACTAGTAGGAAGCATGATGCTATATAAGTTATTGTTGATCGTTTGATGAAGTCAGCCCATTTTTTAGCGATCAAACAAACTGATTCTTTGCATGTGCTAGCAAAGAAGTATATTGATGAGTTAGTGAGACTGCATGGAATTCCTAACTCTATAGTTTCTGACAGAGATCCTCGGTTTACATCGAGATTCTAGGGAAGCTTACAAGAGGCTTTGGGAACCAAGTTAAATTTTAGCACTGCTTTCCATCCTCAAATAGATGGACAATCTGAGAGGACCATTAGGACCTTTGAGGGAATGCTCATGGCATGTGTTATAAATTTCAAAGGATATTAGGATGAGCATTTGCTCATGGCATGGTTGAATTTGCTTACAATAATTCATACAATTCATGCATTCAAATGGCTCCATATGAAGCATTGTATGGGAGGAGATGTAGAACTCCTGTATGTTGGGATGAAGAAGGTGAAAGGAAACTAATAGGACCAGAGTTGATCCAGATGACAGTTGATAAGGTCAAGTTAGTTAAGCAAAGGCTTAAAGTGGCTCAGGATAGAATGAAAAGCTATACTGATGCACACCAAAAGGAAATGGATTATGAAGTCGACGAGAAAGTCTTCCTTAAGACATCTCCTTGGAAAGGAGTTATGAGGATTGGTAAGAAAGGCAAGTTGAGCCCGAGATATGTGGGTCCTTATGAAATTCTTGAGAGGATTGGACCGCTAGCCTATAGGTTGGCACTGCCACCGAAATTATCACAGATGCATAATGTCTTCCATGTTTCCATGTTGAGGAGGTATATAGATCATATCCCTCCCACATCATTCAGACCACTGAGGTTCAGTTGAGAGATGATTTGACTTATGAAGAGACTCTAGTGGAGATTTTAGACACTAAAGAGAAAGTCCTCAGGAACAAGACAGTTTAGCTGGTTAAAGTTCTGTGGAGAAATCATTCCGTTGAAGAGGTCATGTGGGAGCCCTTGGAAGCCATGAGGGAGAAGTATCCACAACTCTTCAATGATTCAGGTAAGAATTTCGAGGACAAAATTTCTTTAAGAGGAGGAGAAATTTTGGCCCCCGAATTTTTTTCTTTAATTAGGCATGATTTAAATAATTTTTGAGGTTTTGGTAGATTAATTATTTTTGGAGTTATTGCTTTGTTTCAAAGTTAGTAGACATGGGTTCATTAAATTGAAGTGGTACGAATGCATAAAGGGCAAAGTTGGCAAGTCCCTTAAGTTTAAATAGACATAAGGTATAAATGGAGGGCAAAGTAGACATTTTATGCTCATTAAGGGTAGAATGGGAAAAAGAAGAATGGTCTTTCTCTTGAGAAGGAAGAAAAACGAAAATAGAGAAGGAAGGAGAGAAAATACGAAGACAAGAGAGAGAGGAAGTGAGATTTCGGTGGTTTGAGAGAAAAGAAGAGAGTTGAGCTAGGGTTTCATCTTTTCTAAGCTTTCTAGAGAGATTTTGAGGTTGAGCAAGAAGGGAAAAAGATAGAGAAAGATAAGAGCTTCCATTTGAGCCAATAATCCCTTCATTTGGTGAAGATTCAAGGGAATCAAGAAAGACAAGAGGAGCAAGAGGAGAGGCACATTTGAGCAAGTTATAAGCAAGGAATTAAGGTGGGTTACATTTTTTATAATTAAGTAATGAGCCATTAATGTTTTTTTCAAGAAATGGAAATAAATGATTTCAACTACTTCTAAAATGTGCATTTATTGTTCTTTGAATGTTTTGTGAATGTGCTGTATATTTTGTCTATAATTTTTGTTTGATTTATGAAAATAATTTTTGAAAGGGTATCAAGCTTAAGAAATCAAGTTTTTGAAATGTGCCTTTTGGGCAATATGTTTTATAAGTCATGAAGTACATGTTATGTGGGTTTGTGGTGGTCCCCTAAGTTAAGTCAAGTGCACTTTGACAAAAGGCTTCTCCTGCCTGCCCGCTAGTGGCATGAAGCTCCTTCATGGACTCCCATAAGTTCACGGCTACGCAAGACCATTATGTAGAAATGCGTAGTACGTTCTGTTTTTGGATCCACCCGAACCAATTCTGATGTGCTTATGTGCTCATGATATGTTGGCAAGAGTGATGTATACATGATTTGCATTAATGTGAGTTTTTACAAGAAAAATGATTATTTCAATGGTTTTGCTTGTTACCAATTATAAAATTGTTACTTACGAGCTTTAAGCTCACCCCCATTCTCCTCCCCATATTCAAGTGATGAGTAAGAGATCGAGTAGTCGAGAGTCAAGGCTTCACTCCACTTTTGCAATGTTTTTGTAATTTAAACTAATCTTGTAAAACAAGGCATTAGTTGCATTTTGAGCAAATTATTGTTCATGTATCTTTTGTATTTTGGGATTTTGAGTTATTGATGTATTTATGGCTTGAAATGCCCACTAAAGCTTTGTAAAACTCTTATCTTTTGATGCTAATGGAACATGATTGCGTTTTTGCTCATGACTCTCAAAGTTTGTACATTGCATTCTCAAGTTTTCGTAAGGAAAAATTCGTGTTCTGACTTTAGGAAAAAAATATAAGTTGATCTAGGCTAAATTGGACAAAGGTGCCTTCTAAAAAGTTGTAGATTATCTTTCTAGCTTTCTATCGGTATATAGTATGAAATTTTTGGACATAGGAGTAGAAAGTTATGATCATTTGAAGTTACTAATTCTAGTTTAGACTAAGCCATCGTCTGGTGCACCAAGCCATCGTCTTGGTGCACCTAGCCATCGTCTAGTGCACCAAGCCATCGTCTGGTTTCGTCTAACCCTTTTTTTGGTCCAATTTTGACCCCGTAGATGACAAAATCTTACTTCTATGTCTTCATAAAAGTTGTAGATCTAGCAGTCCTCTTTCAAACTGTCTAAGAATGACCCTATTCTGATTTCTCTAGTGAAAGTTATGTGAATTGTCCCAAAATGAGTCTTAGACTGAAGCCTTTCGTCTGGTTTCGTTTGACCCTTGGTTTGGTCCAATTTTTACCCCCTAAATGACAAAATATCGCTTCCATGTCTTCATGAAAGTTGTAGATCTAAAAGTCCTCTTTTAAACTATCTAAGAATGACCTTAATCTGATATCTCTATTGAAAGTTATGCTAATTGTCCCAAAATGGGTCTTAGACTGAAGCCTTTCGTCTGGTTTCGTCTAACCTTGGTCTGGTCCAATTTTGACCCCCTAAATGACAAACTCTCGCTTCAATGTCTTCATAAAAGTTGTATGTCTAGAATTCCTCTTTCAAATAGTCCAATAATGACCTTAATCTGATATCCTTAGTGAAAGATATTCCAATCGTCCTAAAATAGGTTCTAGATGATTGAGGACAAAATCATGTTTGATTCTTTTAGCCATAACTGCATCATCCGACCTGCAAATGAGATGATTCTTGTCTCTAGTTAGACTAGGGGCATAGAGCTAAAAATTATCTGAAGGAATCGAATTTTAATTCAATCCTAGGATTTTCAATTTCTTGATGGAAGTTAGGTATAGTGTACTATTTCAGTTTAATAACAGTCTGAAAGTGTTTGGGCCCTAACTTTCAGATTTCTAAACCATGTTGAATGATTTTGGTGTCATTAGAGACTTAAGACAATGGGGAACAAATGTTTTGAAGAAGTCAAATTATAATTCCGATTTGAGGTTTCCCAAAATCTGTTAAGAAATAGGAGAAATGAGTTTGTTTTAATGTTTGACTGGTGTGAGCATGCCACCCTTGTGGGATGCGCGTTCAGATGTCATTTAGGACGTCGAGCCCGTGACTCGCGAGGGTAGGGTGCCCAACATTTTTGATAGGCCACTTGAATTTTTTAGGGATGGAAACACTTCAACAAAAGAAAAAAAATGATTGGTTTCCAATAATTTGATGCTCCCTTTGTTTTGTGTGAGGATTATGATGTTAGTAAGCAACATGGATATAGATTTTCCAAAGGCAAGGAATGGAAAGCAAAGAAGATATTAGAACAGGTACATTCTAATTTGTGTAAACCTATAAGTCTAGATTCTAGTATCGGTAAACCATAATTTTACCTTTGTTGATGATTTTAATAGAAAAGCGTAAGTTTAATTCATGCGAAGAAACTATAAGGCCTTTGAAGTTCTTAAGAAATTTAATGTTCTTGTTTTAAAGGAGGTATATTTTTCTAATAAAGGTGTTATACACAAACCATAGTATTAAATATATTTTTGTAGAGTTTGATAAATTTTGTGCATACCATAGGATTAAAAGGCAAATTACAATAGCCTATATGCCCTAGCAAGAGAAGCAATGGTGTAAAACTGTTGGATCCCATTTCCGGAACCTAACTATCGATCCGAAAACGATTCATCATCTTAAAGATCCTAACTAAACGATCACAGAACTAATATCGCTTCATTTTTTTT
>JAOQMQ010116315.1:0-13071 GCA_027563845.1 Erythroxylum subrotundum | reverse complement strand
ATTATTTTTTTAAGTTTTTAATTATTAAATCAAAATTTATTTGAAATTTATATATCTTAGATTAGAGAGAGAAGGAAGGGTTAAATTGGCCAGTATAATTTTTAGATTAAATTCCTGAGGAAAGTAATCTAAATACCAAGGGGGTGTTGGGATTTAGAATCCAGGGAAAGTGCTACTACTTTCCTAACTACTCAGAAAAACGAACTAAACATAATAATTTAAATTTTAGGAAAAAGATTACTTTTCCAGTCAACAATCCGTGCCAACCAAACGAGACCTAAGAGAATTTTGTTAACAAGCACACAGATGATTATGAAAAATAATGTCTTTGCACATTTCTAGATGCAAAATTATTAATAATAGTATCAAGATCAATATCGTCCAACATATCGTTCTCAATACATAAAATAACTAAACTATTCAACCTTTCTTGTGACATTAATGATCACAAGTAAGTTTTCAATAATTTTAATTTTGAAAAAGTTCTCTCAACTGATATTATAAGTACAATCAATAAAATCCGATAAGCAATTGGAACATTTGGATAATAATCTACAGCTTTATAAATTTAAAAATTTCAACTAATGACATTAACCCATTTGTCAAAGTCATTTGCAACACTTTAAATTAAAAAAAAGTCATCTAAATCCACATATGACTCATTATTATGAGAAAAAATAGTTGTAAAATTTGTGTAATATTCTCTTAGTTTATTATCATCCAACGATCTCAACTTCTTTGAATCAAATATGAATCTAAAAATACTTTCAAATGTCGTTAATTGTTCAAATATATTCTTCAACGAAGCAATTTTCATATCCACAACAACTAAAAAGTAACTAACTTTAAAGGAACATCAGCTGATTGTGTTTCTCTGTCATGATTATTTTTATCAAATTGTCTTTTCCTAATAATAAAACGTTTAGTTGGAAATGTAGGCTTTATTTTCATCTCATGTGCAAGACTTTTGGCAATATTCATACTATAGACAAACCCTCCGTTTCTATAATTCTCAAAAAATACCATCACACTTTCAAATTGCTATATGGTAGCATTAATGCACATAGATTTAGACTGCAAATTTTTACTCACCATATTAAAAGTAAACAAAATATCGTACCAAATAACCATACCAAGTAAAAACTCAAAACTCTCAAGTACACTAACCAAACTTTCTACTTCGCTTTTTGACTTGGCATTATCACAAATCTAGATAATTCCATCAAAGCCAATCTTATTTGAGGAGCTTGAGCTTTAATACTTTTTATTCTACTCTCCCAATGAGTGTTAGATAATGATTTCATGGTTAAGCCCAAAATATTATCAAGTAAAACTTTCCTTTTTAAAAGAAATTGAAAATAATGCATACATGTATTGTATAAATCCAAAAAATGAAACAACTTTAACACAAGAATGTGTTATACCCCTAAGATTAAGATTAAGATTATAACAAGCACATGACATATATAATGCTCTCAAATTTATTTCAAATAATTGCTTTTGAACTCCTTAGTGTTTTTTCTTCATATTAGAACCATTATCATAACCTTGACCCTTATATTATGAAAATTAGGATCAAGAGACTTAAATGAATTCAATAATTTATTGAAAGGCCTCAATCCAAATTTATCATCTACCTTTAAGAACTTTAAAAAGTACTCGTCCATTTTTATTTTTTTATTTGACATATTCACACATCATACTAACAGACTCATTTGCTCATGATGACTCAAATCTGGGGTACAATCAAGAATAATATAAAAGTGTTTTGCCTCTTTAATGATCCTTATGATAGAACTTCTAGCACTACAAATAAACTCATTTTGAATTTTGTGACCAAGATAATGATGATGAATTTTATTATTTTAAATATATCTAACATGATCTTGCATTATTGAATCAAATTTAGCAATCATCTTAATAAATCAAAAAAGTTTACCATTATTATCTTGGTAAAGTTTCTCATTGGATCATTAAAAAGCCAAACTATATTTAACAAGACATTTCAAAACAAAAACCATTATTATCAAAACTTGTCTTCAATTTTCTTTCTCCTCTACAATTTTTTATTGCAAATCTTTGTCAATTGTTCAATTTTTGCTCAATCTTACTCTTAATCTAATGAGAGGAAATCCTCAAGGAAGCATAAGCAAAACCCGAAGTATATGGGGTCGTCCCCCCCCCCCCCCCCCATTAATTTCGGTCCTTGTGTGGAACATTAGGGGGCTTAATGACCCCAAAAAAAGTTGTTGGTGAAGGATTTAGTGAGGGAGAGGAAGCCTTGTTTGCTAGGCCTTCTAGAAACCAAAATAAAAGATCCCCTCTCCCTTTTTTGTATTAAGTTTTTAGGTGCGCAATGGCGAGTTTTTCCCATCCATAACTCACAATACAATGGCAGAATTATCTACCTATTCATCACGGATATAATTGAAGTTCAAGTCAAGCCAGAATTCGATCAAATGCTGCATTTACAATGTCAGATACGAGGTAGTATGGATGTGTTTGAGTTGTCTCTTGTATATTTTTCTAATTTTAGCTTCCAAAGAACCAAGTTATGGAATCATCTAGCACTTATTCAGCTAAATATTGCTAACTCTTGGCTTGTTGTAGGAGATTATAATTGTTCTTTAAATTCGTATGAGATCGAAGGGGGAAGGTTATTTAGTCTTGGTTTAACCAAAGAACTATCCTCTTTTCTCGCTTGGATGGAATTGGTAGATCTTACATTTACTGGACGATTATTGACATGGACTAACTATCAATAAGGAAACTTGCCCATTAGGAAGAAATTTGACCATTGTCTAGTCAACTCGACTTGGTTGCACCAGTTCCCCCATTCTTATGTCCATTTTAGAGAAAATCTATCTTCGAACCATTTGTAAATATTGATCCTAAGGTTGACAGTTCATCGAACAACAGGTTCACCTTTTCAATTCTTCAATGGATTAATACAAATTGCTAGATTTATGGATGTCATTGGTTGTTGTTGGAATATTGAGGTAGCTGGTTGTACAACCTTCAAGTTCATGCAAAAGCTCAAGATGGTAAAAATAGCCCTAAAAGGGTTCTTACCTCACAAGCACCAAGCCCTTGTATCTCTCATGGAGAAGCTCACACAAGCTCAAAGAGATTGCTATGACTCTCCACATGATCCTGTTCTCAGATCTGTGGAAATTCAATGCCTTCAATAGTATCAGGAAGCTCTTAACTTGGAGAATTCCATTCTCAAACAAAAAGCCCGACTGAATTGGATGAAAGAGGGGGATACTAATTCAAAATTTTTCCATTCCTCACTACTTGCCAGGCAGAATGTTAATAAGATCAACATGTTTCGGGACAGTTCAGGAAGGGAATTCACTGACCAGAACCATCTTCAGGATATTGCCAATCAAAACTTTCTGAACCATAGCTCTAAGTCCAAATTGTTTGCAACTATTTAATTGTTCAGTTGACCAAGAACTCTAGGATTTTCTGGTTTCCCCTATTCCTGCTCAAGATGTGAAGATGGTTCTTTTCAGTATGCATCCTTCTAAATCCCCTGGTCCGGATGGCTTCTCAACACTCTTCTTTCAAAGCACTTGGGACATCACTAGTAAGTTGTTCATTGATGTAGTGTTGGAATTTTTTACAACCGCTAAAATGCTCAAGGAGATGAATCGGACTTTTATCTGCTTGGTACATAAGAAACACCATCCTCAGAGCATGAATGGTTATTGTCCCATCTCTTGCTGTAACATCATTTATAAAGTGATTTTCAAGCTCTTTGCTGAAAGACTTAAGAGAGCCAATTGAAGTGTCATCAACCCAGCTCAAGGAGCTTTCCTTCCAGATCGTAATATTGGTGACAACATTCTTTTACTTTAGGAATTACTAATGGAATACAATTCAGGCAAGAATCTCAAAAGTTTTCTTATCAAGATTGATTTTTATAAGACTTTTGATACTGTAAGTTAGTGATTTATTCGTATTTGTCTGGAAGCTTTGCAATTGCCTTATCAATTTATTAAATGGATAATGTTATGCATTCAAACCCCATCTTTGAGTATCTTAGTGAATGGGATACTCAACTAATCTATTCAGTTTGCTAAAGGAATTCAATAAGGGGATCCTTTGTCTCTGTATCTATTCACTCTTGTCATGGAAAGGTTTTCTCGACTGACATGTGCACTGATATCTTGCAATTGCAGTTTTAAATACCACTATAAATGTAGCACTCTCAATCTCTCCCTCCTACTGTATGCAAATGATCTTTTAATTCTTTGTGGTGCTGATCCTTACTCTTTGACTATGATGATGCAAGTTCTGGAATTATTTGCTAATTGGTCTGGTCTTCAACATAACTCTAAAAAGAGTTGTATTTACCTGTCTGCAGATGTCAGGAACATTACTAATATACTGGGGATTGTGAGGCTTCCTCAACATTCTACCCCATTTACTTACTTGGGCGTGGCGATTACCTCCTCCAAACTAAAATACAATGATTGCTTGCCCCTTATAGAAAAATCAAGGCTAGAGTGAATGCATGGAAAAATAGATTCCTATCCTATGTTGCTCGTCTCACACTTATCATTTCTTTACGAGGCAGCTTGCATCTATACTAGACGACTCATATTATGTTTCCAAAAAAAGTGCTCAAGGAGATTGACCAAATCATCAAAACTTTTTTATGTTCTGACAGGTCTGAACATACAAAGAATGCGAAGGTAAAATGAAGTGAAGTGGTCGTTTCGAAAAAGTTTGGGGGGCTTAGAATTGTTTCCATCTCTACTACGCAGAAAGTGCTAATGGGTAAAAGGCCCTAGAGACTCTATACTGATCATGATGCCCTCTGGGTTAAGTGGATCCATACGTATCACATCACAGGTGCAAATTTTTGGCAAATCCCTTATACTCGAGAGTTTTCTTGGATTCTCACTCAAATGATAAAGCTGAGGGATTTTGTTTATCCTTATATTAAGCATAGAATTGGCAATGTGATTACTAGCTCAACCTGAACCCCATTTTTCTCAATCCTTAGGTATAATACTTAATAAATATAATTCCTTTTACTCTTAAAGTCTCATCTTTGATTATCAATGGTGAATGGAGGGGGAATTTTAGAGGCTTTAATGATTTGGCTCAACATCTCTATAGCTTAGAGAATGTGTAGATAGGTGATTCCATTGTTTGGTCTCCATAGCTAAATGGTCAATTCTCCAATAAATCTTTCCATAAGATACTTACTCAAGGATTAGAAGTAGTTCCTTGGTCTTCTCTCTTATGGGTCAAGACCATTCACCCTAAAGCCTTTTTTATAACCTGGCTAGCAGAAACAACAAACTTTGGACTAAAAGTCAATGACATGGCGCGATGGATTCAACTTGTCTATTATGTAAATTGGTTATTGAGGACAGGGACCATCTCTTTTTTCTATGTCCTTATTCGACAGTAGTCTAGAGCAGGATTTTGCACATGGTACCAGGGTTTGGCTATACTTATACATGGGATCATACGTTGACTTGGGCCATTCGAGACTTTACAAAAGGTATGCATAATGCAACTCTCTACAAAGCTACATTTTCCACTTCTATCCACTACCTTTGGAGGAAACGTAAATAGACAATTTTCCAGCTTAGAGGAGAATCTGTATTTCTTATCGAACAAGATTCACTACAAGAAAAGTCTAAAATAGTAGAGAAATCATCGGTAATTACCGACGAATTACCGACGGATATCTTGAATCGGTCGGTAAAATTTTTCGAAAAATGGAAAAGATAAAATTGTAGTTTGGCGATGGAAATTTCCGTCAGTAATGTCTTCGATAAAAGCATCGTCTTCCTGACTCAAAAGTTCAAGGTTTTTTATTGCAACAAAATGACGTCACTTTTGGTTGAAAAACAAAACGACGTCGTTTTTGTTCGTGTAGGGAGAACGTTTTCTTGCAAACCACAACGACATCGTAAGGAACCAAGACGACGTCGTTTGTCTCGAAACATAATACTTTAAATTAACCAAAATGACATCGTTTGGTTTAAACCCAAACGACGTCGTTTTTTACCTGCAGCAGAACATTTTTCAGTTAACCAAAATGACGTCGTTTGGATTTAAACCAAACGACATCGTTTAGGTTAAGTAAAAAACGTTCCACAAGTAAACCAAAACAATGTCGTTTGGGTTTTAAACCAAACGACGTCGTTTTGGTTTAATTAAAATGCAACCCTTTCTCTCCCCCCCAACCTGTCATGCCTGTTTCCTCTCCTTCTTACTCCTTTGGCTATCGCTCCCGCATCCGACGTCGTCTGATTGTTCTCCATGAAGTTGCTCCGTCTCTGGCGTGAGGAGTCATCTTCTCCAGCGGATTTCATCAAGGTATGGCCGTCTTCTCCAACCTCATCTGCTGTAGATGTGTGGGTATCCGTGGATGAATTTTTTGCAAAATTTGGAGTTAGTTCTTGACGATGGGTTGGCTGCATTGGTTTTAGTTGTTATTGTTTGATGGTTTGCTGTCTAAACTACTGGACATGATGGTAAATAATGGAAAAATGTTGGGATTTTGTTAATAGTTAGGGATGAAAATTTTCAGCATACCAAATGTTTGATGAAATGTACGTATGTAACATCTGATCTTTTTGGAATAGATTCTATATTATTAATCATACTATAAGTTTTTGAACACATTTGTGAATGTTTTTCTAGCCTACTTAATAGAATTGTGACCCATTATAAATTGTAATTTAACCTAAGTCATGTATTTTAATATAATATTTTATATTATCAATTTAAGAATTGTGGTGTAATGTGATAAAGGTTGATGAATTAAATTTAACAAACTCTATACTTTTTCTATTATGTTTTGTTCTTATAATGGAGTAATCTATTAGATAATGTATTCAAGCAAGTTTTAAGGTATTTAAATGGCACAAAAAATTATATACTAGCATACATAAAAGATGGTAATCTTATCCTTATAGTTTATACGAACTTAGATTTTATTATATTTAGATGTCACCAAGCCAAGTCAGGATATATATTTACGCTAGCAAATGATGCTAAACCTTATAAAGTGTCAAATAGAAAAATGTGAACTCTTCAACTACACATATTAACTTTATGGAGATGCATCACAAATTGAATGATGAAGAAATCTCATTGGGGAATTTTTTTAGTTGATTAAAAATTTATATCCATATATTTGTATTGTGATAACAATTAAATAGCGCAACTTAGTAAAAACAATAAGAATACGATAATTTCTAACCATTTAGAAGTCAAATGTTTGATTGTTATAAAACTTATATAAGACATTATTAGGAATAAGTATATGTTACTTAATCCACTAATTAAAGGTTAATCCACTAATTAAAGCACTATGCCTTAATGTTTATAAGGGACATGTTACTAACATGAGTATGCTAAAGTCTTTTATTCTAATAATTAGCCTAGTTTGTAATTTTACTCCAACATAAGTTTTCAGTTAATGCAATTGAATTGCATCATTTTTTATATGACGATCATCATTGCATAGTAATAAAGATTGTCGTTTTTTTTAGTATGCATTATTTCATAGCATATCATAAAGATACAAATTCTTAAAATATGTGTTAATCTTAAGTAATTAAATCAAAACAAGCATAGGGACATATACAAAGTTAATATTAAGTCTTATTTCCATGTCTCATGATATAAAAGAATTTTCAAAGTACAAACGGGTATTCTTAAGACATAAGAGCATATAAGATTTTCATCTCATAAAGGAAATTTCTTTTATTGTTTAGCATCAAGTGAGAAATGAAGACCAATAATAATACATGACACAATCAAATAATAAAGAAATCACTATATGTTACTACAATTTATTTTATCATTCATGTTGGTATGGTTATTAAGTATACGTAACTATACTAAAATTATATTACACATTGGCATATTCGTTTGATATTTTTTTGTACGAAAAGTCTTAGTGCACGAAATAATGGACATTGCATTACTTTTGGATCAAATTATTTTCTAAAAGATACATCAATAAAGTTTTCTTATTAAATCTTTTCTTGATCCAATTTTTATTGTTTCTAAAACTAATGATAATTATTAGTACTCAAAGGGGAGAATATTAGAAATTTTTCTTAATTGAGATATTGGTTATGGATTTCATAGTTAAAAGTTTATTAAGGATTAGGAAATATTTTGATCTATTTCCTAAGTATAAAGAGTTTGATAATTAGTCTAACTAAAGCGGATCAAACTCATGGAGTCCAATTTTGGATTATATAACTTATCAATTGGGGTTGTGAAGATTTATAAAGATTGTAATGAGGAAAGAACAAACAATATGTATTGGGGGAGATAAACATAGCAGACTAACTTTGTTTTAAATTTTGTATTATATTGATAAACTCTTATTTATTTAAGTGTTAATTAAAGTTACGATTAAATTCTTGAACTTTTATTTGTTCCAAAAATAGGCCGACTATAATGTCTCTATTAATGGACTGAATTGAGAATAGACATGTAGTTTGGAGACTCAATTTGAGTTGTGGTTAGTGGTAAATATAGAAGTGTATTTTTATTACAGGGGGACCTTTATTTCAAAAGGGGGGTGTTCATTTTATAGGAGAAATTCTGCCTAATTTTCAATGGGGTCCTCGTAAAATGCAACATAACTGTTTTTTAATTAAAACAAGAGCTCCTTAGTATTAACTTATGATCTTTTTGTGGAGGAGACTTATAATTATGCAAATTATTGAGGATAACACCTGGAGGTTGAATTATTTGAGTATAGTTAATGACCTTGATTGATTATAATATTTCATGGCAATTGTTTTAATATATCCCGCTTTCTAAACTGTGAACGATTTTGATCTTGGTTGTAGGAACTCATTTGTTGCCAGTATTTATACTTTGAAGGAGATTGAAGAGAAGATTTCACTAGAATTCAAATGACGGTCATTTTTGTATATGATGTGACAATGTCAACAATGAATTTTCACACATTTTACTGACATTTGTATCAGTTTCTATATTCTTCATTCTAGCTCCGTCATCATCATCTTCCTTCACGTGCTTCAAGAAGATCCTTCTGCGTGTCGGTTGAGGTAAGTGATTTTGATTTTTACTACGTTTTTGTGCTCTTGGTTTATTTGTTTGCAGTATGAACTTCCCATCTGAACTTCCTGCAATTTTAATTGATATAGCTTGCACGATGTGAAACTTGTTTGTGGTATAAACTTCGGTTTATCATTGTATTAATATAAGATGAGTTTGACTCAAACCATAGTTCCAATTACCTTAATATGTCAATCCGTTATTTCATTGATTCTTATTCCGTGCAAGTTTAGCTTCATTTTACTTTTCATGTCAAAATTTTTTGCACGCATCTTTTCAAAACTACCTATATGTTAACACAATTTATTAAAATAAGTATTCGTAGTGGAATGAATACTTATTATATTTGGCACGAGTACATATTTAATATAGGACTTTTAATATTAATAATCTCCTAACATATATGATTACAAACATATAGGTTCGATCTTCAGGATAGGTTCATTTTTTAGATTAGAACCCATAAACCTTAACCCATAACCTATGAAGATTGCTCCTGTCAGGCTTATCGGTAAAAAATACGAAGAGTTTATGAGTCACAATGAGAATTTGTTGTCTTCATTCAAAAGTCTTATCTTAGATACATGTGAAGTAATATTTGACAAACATGAATGATACTAACATGGAATTCAGTATTGTTAATTAATAGTTATGCAGAAATGAGTTATGTTGATAGATCTTAGATGTATAGACGATTAACACCTAATGGTTACAATAATCCTGAATTTGTTACCGAAGTTGAAGGTTTTATTCATTATGCATGTTCTCAACCTGAATATATGGATGGGTCAAAAATCAGATTTCTATGTAAAAAGTGCAAAAACAGAAGTTTCCTTCCTATTAATGAAGTTAATGGGCATTTGCTAAGAAAAGGGTTTGTCCCCAATTATTTTGAGTGGACACGATATGGGGAACCCAGCATTTGTAGCACCTCAAGGAGTAATCAAGTAGAATCGTCTATCAACTTCAATGAGTTTGAAGGGGGGATTCCATTTAGAACAAATTATGAGGATGCAACTAAAAATTCGTACATTCAAATGGTTTATGATGTAATCCGTAATACCTTTAAAGAAAATATGGAAAATCTTGAAGAAGAACCTAACCCACAAGCAAAACAGTTTTTTGACTTACTATAGTCAGGAGACCAAGAGTTATGGCCAAATTGTGAGACAATGACCCAATTGTCTTCAATTGCTTGAATATTGAACATAAAGTCTGAAGGGCATATTTTGGGCCGTAGTTTTGATAAAATTCTTGAGTGGTATAATGAATCATCGCCTCTTGATCATACAATGGTTGATAGTTTTTACAATATGAAGAAACTTATTAGGGGTTCTGGTTTGCCTCTTCAGAAGATTAATTGTTGCAAATTGGGATGTATGTTGTATTGGGGAGATGATGTGGAATTACAATAGTGCAAATTTTATGGTCAACCAAGGTTCAAGCCTAGAAAGCATTCAATGAAATAGAAATTAGTATCCTGGAAGCAAATGTACTATTTCCCGCTAACTCCGAGACTTCAACAACTATATGCTTCTAATGCTACTGCATCTCACATGAGATGGCATAATGAACACAAACAGGAAGACGGAATTATGAGTCATCCTTCAAATGCACTGGTATGGAAACATTTTAACGACACCCATCTTGAGTTTGCAGCTGAAAGTCGAAATGTCAGGTTGAGATTATCGACGGATGGATTCCAACCTTTTGGGCAATCTGACCAGCAATATTCATCATGGTCAATCATAATAACTCCTTATAATTTGCCTCCATGAATGTGTATGAGGGACTCATATATGTTCTTGATAGTGATTGTGCCAGGCCCTTCAAATCTGAAGCATAAAATTGATGTTTTCTTACAACCATTGATTTCAAAATTGCTACATCTTTGGGAATATGGTGTTCAGACATATGATGTGTCTCTGAAACATAATTTTGTTTTGAGAGCGGCATCGATATGGACCATTAGTCATTTTTCGGCATATGCCATATTGGCTAGATGGAGCACAGTCGGAAAACTGGCTTGTCCTTATTGTGGCAACAATTCTGATGCTTTTTATCTTCCAAATGGGGGAAAAGTTTAGTGGAGGAAGCTAGTAAATTTTGTGGACATTATTTTAAGCCACATGTTCACACAAGAGAAAGAAAAGTTCCTCGTAATGGCGATGGGGGGAGGAACGAGTGATGCTGATGGTAACTTATCTATTTTCACATATCTTGGGCGAGCATATGGACATACAATAAGAAGAATGTTAACAGAGCAAGAAATTAAGGCTGCCCATGGTTACATTTTATTGAACTGTCAAGAGGTTCAACCTTCGTGCAGTAAGATGAACATGATTATATCGGTATTCAAACTAATTACTTGTTCATACCTAAAAATACATAATAATGTATTTAGATTATACGAGGCATTGTTACACGAGATCATGCTAGGCAGCACACAGGATGAGGTAAATAATGAGGTTGGAAGACACTTTGCATAATGGTTCGAGAGATATGTAAGTTTCCACTTACAAATATTCTCATAATTGAATTATAAGATTTAAGTGTTGAAATAACATTATACTTATTGATATGATACTTTCTTTTTATGTAGGCCATCAAAAATTCAATAGAGAACAAGTTCTTTTTTGATCTTGCTAAGGGACCTCTGCGAACTGTTAGATCGTATCCGATGTATTTCGTTAATAGATACAAATATCATACAGAATATCATGGTCATAGCATGGCAACAATAAATAGTGGAGTTTCCATACAGGGCGAATTGATGGATTACTATGGTAAATTTGTTGAGATACTTGAAGTTGAGTACCCTGCATTGCCAATCAAATGAACTATGATATTTAAGTGTGATTGGTTTGACCCGACTCTAAATGTTGGAAAAAAAGTGTATAACCAATACATTCTTGTCGAAATCAACAGTTAAAGAAGATTGAGACATTTTAAACCTTTCGTGATGGCTATGCAAGCAAAACATATGTGTTATGTCCCTTTTCCCAGCTTATAACGAGATAAGCTAGATTGGTTGACAGTTTGCCAAGTTAAACCTAGAGGTGTTTTTGAATCACATGGAAAAGGAGAAAAGAGAAATCAAAGTGAAGCGTTTCAGGAAGATGCTAATTTTATAAATGCATCTATCACATATGATGATAATGAACCTTTGAATGATCCATCTAACTAATATGTTGACATTTCATCTGGAGAGGAGGACAAAGGTCAGAGATCTGAAGAGGAGCCGGATTTTGATTCTTATTCTTCAGAAAATGAAGACGATTGCAATTTACAATTAAGTTAAGATAGCGATTAATTTGTGTTTGTATTTAAATATTGTATTTGACAAAGAAGATAATTTCAAACCTTTCAATATATTGTGTCAAATATTTAATTCAAATTCTCAATTAAGGAATGTGGACATGGCGTCTGGTGCCAGATGGTAGTAATTCATTTCGTTGGGAGGAATGTGGCAAAATTATCCCTGCCGAAGGATTATACAATGCCGCAAAAAACTCCACTTCTTTAACTAATGATCGTTTGCCTTCCATGACCGATCTTCTGCTTCAAGGTGTATAGTATGCTTTTGAATAACGTCACTTTCGTTATTATGTACATCTAATTTCCTATTATGAAGATATAATATTTTTTCATGTTTGATGGTATATACTACATGTTGTTTTAAGCTTTCTTGCATCTCGAAGATGACATGTATGTCGAAGGAGGTGGGAGTAATGACACAAAGGTCGATGAAGGATTAGGGAAATCTGTTGGACCCCGCCTCCGAGGCCCAACATTCGGACTCACATAGCATAGAGGACCCAAAATCGAACCTATATCGACCACATATAAGGGAAAAACTCAAATAGGAAAATTTGAATTGACTTTTTAATAAAATTGTTCCCCCGGTTCTAATGATTCCAACGCCACTGAAATCACTCAATTTGAGTTAGAAATGAAGAAGTTATGGTTAAAATACTAGTAAAAACTGAC
>JAOQMQ010116189.1:0-13084 GCA_027563845.1 Erythroxylum subrotundum | reverse complement strand
TTCCGACTCTAACGTAGAGAGGTTAATCCTAATTGCTACTTATGGTTACCGAAATTGAACGTCAGATTCCGTTAACCTAGCGGTTAAATCAATTAATCTCTAGTAGCGCTCCTAGAAACTAACAAATCCAATTAAAAAGACAGATTTGAAATTATCCAATGCTCCTTAACAATATGAAAAATATCCAGAAAATCTCACCATAATAACATAGAACATGGATCCCTCAACCAAGACAGGAAAATTAACTACTCATAATTAAATTAAAATCAAAAGAAATAATAAAAGAAATTGTCTCCATAACTTGTCTTTTAATAAAAGGAACAAAAATAACAATTGAAATTGTTCAGAAATTAAAAACAAGAAAACCAGAATTTAAACTTTAAATCCCTAATTGAAACTACGAAGAAAACATGAACAACAATAATAAAGTGAAGCACGGCAACCTTGAGTCTTTAACCTACGAAATTGTAACTAGAGAAGTGCAGGAGAAATAAGCAATAAAAACTAATTAAATCAAGTTGTGGCAGCCTTAGGAATGCGTTGATGCTGTGATACTGGAGTAGATGATATGCGTTGATTGGATAAAGAAAAACAAGAAGAAAATCAAGAGGTGGCAGCTAGGGATGTGCGTTGTGCGACGATGATGCTGGTGAAGGACTTAAGACGTGGCAAGGAAAAATCACAGGTGCGGCAACTTCAAAGCAAAAGAGGAAATAAACACTGGTAGATGCTACTGTTGTTGAATGCAGATACGTGAACCAAGGGATAACGTGAACAAGGTAAAAAAAACAGTGGGTGTGCGACTCCTCTTTGAAAAACAGAATATACGATAATCATAAAGGCAAGAAGAGGGACAAGTGCGTCAGCCCCAAGCGTGCGGCAACTCTGGGAAAACAGAGTATATATGATGATCACCCTTCTTTTCAACCCTAGCCTCCATTCATACGGCAATCAAGCATTAACTTCCTTCTTGAATTAAAACTCTTAATTATCTTGATTTAATTTTGTCCCAAGCAGATAATCTTCTAGTTTAGGTGGGAAACTTCTTGAGAAGGATTCCAGAAAATCTTGGCGATTGTGTTCTAATTGGAGACAACATCAGGAAAATTTGCAGATTTGGGATTCTGTCCTTAGGCGTGCCCACGCCTAATCGTTGGATTTTGGCCAGACTGAAATTTTCGAATTTCTTCCATATTTTTCCTCTTTTTGATCCTTTTTCGTCTTTTTGGTATTGGCAATCACCTGTGAACATTTAACAAATAATTCCATTAATTTATGAACACAAATTTCACGAATCAACCAAAATTAAATCCAACATGAATGCATTTTAATTGACTTAACAAAGATCCTCCCACCTCTTGCAGTGCCGGTATTCTCAAAATTTTCTATTTTGTGTATGCTTTTTTAAAATAAAAATAATGTTGAATTTATCATAGGTCCGGTTGCGGAGGATATGTTTCACTGGAAAGCAACAATTATGGGACCAGCTGATAGCCCATATGCTGGAGGCGTCTTTTTGGTTTCCATTCATTTTCCTCCTGATTACCCCTTTAAGCCTCCCAAGGTGCCCCCTTGGCCTTGTTACTTTTTAATTCTTTGATTTTCCTTGTTTCATTGCCTTGAGAAACTTTTTAATGTGTGAATCAGGTTGCATTCAGAACAAAAGTCTTCCACCCAAACATTAACAGCAATGGAAGCATATGCCTGGATATTCTCAAAGAACATTGGAGCCCTGCCCTTACTATTTCCAAGGTTTGCTTTCATTTTCATTTTTCATTTTTTTTTTGCTTTTTCCTGCCATTCAGTAAACTTTTTCAATGGATGCATGCTAGCTTGATTTGTTGAAATCCTGTAATTTGACAAGCTGCTCCGGTGTGCTCTTCTCTTTCTTCTTAGTGTTTATGGAAATCTGTGTTTACATGTGAACTGTGACTTGGTTGTTCTATCTAACCTTTATCCTGTCCTTGTTTTAAGATTGGTTTTATAATCACTAAGAATGTTTTAAGATTGGTATACATTGCTCTTCAATAGTTTACTCTGATAAATTCTCCTTTTTATACTGTTTAATTTTGGTGGACTACTTTACAAATCGCGAATGACCACTGCTTAATTTGTACACATGTCCATCTTGCTTTATTTACTCACCTTGTCGTTTAAAATTTCTCCTCCATTGACAGATGTTTACCTTAAAAATGATATGGAAACTAATTCCGACCCTAAGCACTGGCATAGCTGTAAGCAGAATAGGAAGGAGAAGAAATTACAATATAGGACTTAATCAATTTAAAAGACCTTGCAGTTCCAAAGAACTTAATCAATATATACCCAAGAAATTAAAAAGAGCCAACATGTCCAGTTGCAAAGTTTCGTATCTGCTTATTGAATAAACTCGAAGAGGATGAATATAAATTGGGTAAAATCTTCTCTTCCAGAGGTTTTGTGTTCAATTTTTCTTTTCATGGATATGCAAATAACTCCTGGAAATTACCCAAGATTTCCCGCATCTTGCTTTTTCAAAGTTCTGCATCATTAAACTCTTAGTAGTGCTGGACTATAATCACTGACCAGATGCTCATTTTTGAGTATTTTGTTGACGAGTTCATCAGTGTAGATTAGGGAGGATCAGGTAACTACACTGATTCGAAAACTGGACTGGCATGGATTTTAGACAATGGTGTCATAAACATTGGAAAACCAGTAATAGTGCAAAATCCAGTGCATGTTCATCATTTTGCTTTTTTCTTGTATCCAATTTTCTACTCCTTAAGCAATGGTAATTGAAACTTTCTCCTGTTTTCAAGATGGACGTTAAAAAAAAAGTTTTTAACAACTCAATCCATCAAAAAGTTTGCTTTCGCAATTTATTTTCTTGTAGTTTTTAGGTATCCCTATTTTTCTCCTCTTAAAATTTTATTAATTATGGTTATCATCCAATTAACTAAGGCTTCACGTTTTCTTCTTTTCACTTCACATTGATGCGTCTTGTTCTTCATCTCTTTGTTTCTATTGCCTCTCTTTATCAGTGTGTCTTTATCTCGATAGCTTCTAGCTTGTTTAAGGAATAGATTTACTTGTGTTGTTGGAAGTTGAAACTTTATCTCTGGTAATATGTCTATTTCTGGGTTCTGATTTCTAGAGTTGCAATAATCCTAGAAGTCTTTAATGTAATCCTTGGTATATGCTTCACCTTGGTAATCCTTGGTATATGCTTTGAAGGCATCAACGCAACCTTTCAAGATGAAAGGAAAATGTCATCTGCTCTTGTGGGTAACGAAGGCTCAGAAACTTATGATTATCCATTTGAATTTGATTTTTGTCTTCCTAATTGAATGCTTACCTTTTCAACATCAATTTCCAGCTATTGATGCACCTGGAGGTTTTTGGTTTGAATGGTGGTTAGTTTTCTGGGATATATTCATTGCTAGGACCATCAAGAAGCACTTAGAAGTTGCTGAATCTTATATTGAGGTTGGTTTTTACTGTGTTGACTGCAACTGTTTTACTTTTGTTTAGCTGAATTTGTATCCATTCAGATTGAGAAAAGGACAAGATTGACATTATGTTGAGGCAATAAATTCATATTTTTTAGGTTGACTTTTAGTTATCTGGGTTCTGCATCTACACTGATCAGGTTTAGCTTTGTATAAGAAGAGTATTACAGTGTTTCCTAACCAAATTTCCAACATGGTTGCACTTTGCTGGGGAAACCCAGATATTAGGAGTTGAGTGGGGCAATGATATAGGTCTATTTAGCTTTGTAAAGAAGGTGAGAAGTGGACAAGGATTACTTATAGATTAATTGGAGATTGGAGATTCTGTTGAAAAGATCCCAAAGATCAAAATCACAAGCAAGAACAATGTGGACACTTTTGGAGATAAAGTCTCGTGTTCAGTTTGCCTTCAGGTTTGATCCTATATCACGGTTTTTGTTTCCTTGGGTTGTGCCTTCTGAATAGATTATGCAGCACTCTGGGAATGGTCTTTACTGATTGATTTTGCAACATTTTTCATTCTCACAGGACTTCCAGCTCGGAGAGACTGTTAGAAGCTTGCCTCATTGTCATCGCTTGTTTCACCTACCTGGCATAGATAAATGGCTTCTTAGGCATGCTTCTTGTCCCCTTTGTAGAAGGGATCTGTGATGCTTTTGTAAATTGCACGACATAGAAATGTTCTTTTGTTCTTTAACTTACCACTGCCTTTCATGGCCTCTATAATTTTGTTCTGCTAGATGATTCGTTGCCCTGTTGCTTTGGTGTTTCGAGTCTGCAACATTATGGGATCGATCCTTGTACTAGATTAGTGATCTGTATAAAAAGTTTTCAAATTTGATAGTTTTAGTTACTCTTCCAATGTTTCAAGGAACGTTGTGAGTGGAAGGATCCTTTGTTCTATTCAATGAAAAATAACAATAACACTAAAAGATAAAAAAAAAGTTATATTTTAAAAAATAATTATTAAATTAAAATAATTTTCAAAAAATGGAAAAAATAATAATGGAATGTTTAAAATTAACGATATACTAAAAATTTGAAGAATTATTAAATAAATAAAATTTATAAATAATATTGAATAGTTATTAAACAAATAAGATTAAAAATGGTATTTTAAAAAATATTTATTAAAATTAAAAAATTATTAAATTAATTTGATTTTTTAAAAATGAAAAAATAATAATAAAAACGTCGCGTAAGACATTTCGCGACGTTTTTAAAACGTCACGAAAGACCTTTCGCGACGTTTCCAAAAAAGCGTCGCAGATTCTCACATTCTGTGACGTTTTAAAAACGTCGCGGAATATTAGACAATCCGTGACGTTTTTTAAAACGTCGCGGATTGTCAAACCTTTTAGTGACGTTTTTCGAAACGTCGCAGAATGTCAGTATTTTTCGCGACGTTTTTCATAAAACGTCGCGGAAACGTTTTGCCTACACCACATTCCGCGACGTTTTTTGTGACATTTTTTAAAACGTTGCAGAATACATTCTGCTACGTTTTTTGGACATTCTGTGATGTTTTAAAAACGTCGTAGAATGCTTTATTTTCTTGTAGTGACTGGTAAGTTGTTCACTGATGTAATGTTGGAATTTTTTGCAGATGAATTCGACTTTTATCTACTTGATACCTAAGAAACACAATCATCATAGCATGAATGATTATCGTCCCATCTCTTATTGTAACATCATCTATAAAGTGAATTCTAACCTCCTTGCTAAAAGACTTAAGAGTGCCATTTCTAGTGTCATCAACCCAGCTTAAGAAGCTTTCTTTCCAGATCTCAATATTGGTGACAACATTCTTTTACTTTAGGAATTACTGATGGACTACAATTCAGGCAAGAATCTCGGAAACTGTCTTATCAAGATTGATTTCTATAAGGCTTTTGATACTGTAAGTTGGCAATTTATTCGTATTTTTCTGAAAGCTTTGCAATTGCCTTATCAATTTCTTGAATGGATGATGCTATGCATTCAAACCCCATCTTTGAGTATCTTAGTGAATAAGATACCCACTAGACCTATTCAGATTGCTAAAGGAATTCGACAAGGGTTCCTTTGTCTTCGTATATATTCACTCTTGTCATGGAAGTGTTTTCTTGACTAACATCTACATTGATATCTTGCAATCGCAGTTTTAAGTACCAGTATAATGTAGTGCTCTCAATCTCTCCCACCTACTGTATGCAAATGATCTTTTAATTCTTGGTGATGCTGATCCTCACTCTTTAACTATGATGATGTAAGTTCTGGAATTATTTACTGGTTGGTCTGGTCTTCAGCATAACTCTAAAAGGAGTGGTATTTACCTCTTTGCGGATGTTAGGAACATTAATGATATACTACGAATCGTGGGGCTTCCTTAGTATTCTACCCCATTTACTTATTTGGGCGTGTCAATTACCTCATCCAAACCTAAATAGAATGATTACTTACCCCTTATAGAAAAAATCAAGGCTAGAGTAAATGCATGGAAAAATAGATTCCTATCCTATAATGCTCGTCTCATCCTTATCGTCTCTATACTGAGCAGCTTGCATCTATATTGGACGACTCATATTGTGTTTCCAAAAAAATGCTTAAGGAGATTGACCGAATCATCAAAGCATTTTTATGGTTTGGTAGGTCCGAATATGCAAAGAATGCAAAAGTAAAATGGAGTGAAGTGGTCGTTTCGAAAAAGTTTGAAGACCTTGGAATTGTTTCCATCTCCACCATATAGAAAGTGCTAATGAGTAAAAGGCTCTGGAGACTCTATACTGATCATGATGCCTTCTGGGTTAAGTGGACCCATATGTATTACATCAAAGGTGTAAATTTTTGGCAAATCCCTTATACTCAGAGTTTTCTTGGATTCTCACTCAAATGATGAAACTGAGGGATTTTGTTTATCCTTATATTAAGTACATAATTGGAAATGGGAAAGAACCTGGATTTGGTATGATAACTGGCTCAACCTGAGCCCCATTTTTCTCAACCCTCAGGTACAATACTTAAGAAATATAATTCCTCTTACTCTTAAAGTCTCATCTTTGATTATCAATGGTCAATGGAGAGGGAATTTTAGAGGCTTTAATGATTTGGCTCAACATCTCCCTAGCTTAGAGAATGTGCAGATGGGTGACTCCATTGTTTGGTCTCCAGATCTAAATGGTCAATTTTTCAATTAATCTTGCCATAAGATACTTGCTCAAGGATTAGTAGTAGTTCCTTGTTCTTCTCTTTTATGGGTCAAGACCATTCACCCTAAAGCCTCTTTTATAGCCTGGCTAGCGATCAAAAACAGACTTTGGACTAAAAGTCAATGACACGACTCGGTGGATTCAACTTGTCTGTTATGTAAATTGGATATTGAGGACAAGGACCATCTCTTTTTTCTATGTCGTTATTCAACAGCAGACTGGAGCAGGATTTTGCACATTGGGTATACTTATACTTGGGATCATACGTTGACGTGGGCCATTTGGAACTCTGCAAAAGGTATGCCTAATGCAACGCTCTACAAAGCTGCATTTTCCACTTCTATCTACAACCTTTGGAGGGAATACAACAATAAACAGTTTTCTAGCTTAAAGGATAATCCATATTTCTTAGTTGAAAGGATTATCAACTAGATTAGAGGGGTTAAATTTACATGTACTCACTCCTCTGACATGAGACATCGGTGGTACCTTTAATGACGATTTATGTGTTTTATAGTCAGTCTCTTTTTGTAATTTACTTGTCTGTATAATGCTTGGTTTGAACTCAGTGTAATGTTGACATAGTTTTTTCTATAGTTAATCCAATATTCATTTTCCAAAAAAAAGTTTTGGTATATACAATGTTTTAAATTTAAAATAGAAATTATCATCTTTTAAATGTGATACTTATAATAATTAAAATTTCTTAATTAACGTTAATATTGACTAATCACTGATTATTTTTTAAATGAATCACTTTTTATGGAATCGTATGATTTTATTTTTGTGTGTGCTTAAGTATTAACTATTTGTTGAATTAATTAAATTGAATTTTGGAACATGAAATAAATTCCCTATTACTTTGTACTTTAAAAAGGCATATAAGGAAAGAAAGAAAAAGTTTTTCTTACACTTTTGTTATATTATAACTAATTATATTACAACTTGTAATTACTAACTCTAATGTTAACCCTAATTACGTATATCTCCTTGTATAATGATAAGGGTTTAATCTTAATAGATCCGTCTAATGTGACTGAGCGGTTTAGTAAAACTTAAGACAGGAAATATTATTGTGATTGATAGATTTGATAAAAATATAATATCCCCTAATTTTGTTAGTTACTCTCAGCTAATTTTTTAACTTATTTTCTTACATGAGAATTTTATCATGTAAATTTAAACACATAAATTGCAGGATCTTCGAATCAAATAATTTTTCACAATAACATAAGGGTACCTTGATCCATGATATTTTCGATACTTTTTGAACAGATAATCTTCAATAATCTTTAACAAGATATTCTTAGATTTGGTTTTCTCTCTCTTGGCCTTTGTTTCATTATTTTCCGTATATTGTCTAATAGAGAGATACATGAAAAACTTAATGGGTAGAGAGAGAGAGGAAGTAGTTATCAGTTTAAAATCAAACGACACCTCTTTTCATTATTTTTATTTTTACATTCCATCAACGTAAATACATCACATTATTTATTTTAATTAAACCTAATATCTCTTATTCAAATAACTAATAGGATTTAATATACTTAAATGATTAAACCAAAATATATGGGCCGCATAATGAAATTATCTAACAATATCCCACTTGACCCCATGTAACTTAATCATGGTTTAACAATATAACATAATATGCATATAATAAAACTTAAATCCCTTTTATTTTCTTTTGGAGCAACATTAATCATAATTAAGTAAAAAAATAGAAAGGATGATAGCGGTTATACATCTTTTAATGTGACATACTTCCTTCTATGCATCACAAAACTAGTTCATAAATTAATATAATCTATTATGAGATATATCTTAATGGTTTAACAATAATATCTTTGTAAAAGACAAATCCTATTAACATTCACATAACCATTCATGTATATATAATAACAAGAAATACCCAGATACAATATTAGAAACAATATATTAGATGAGCTCAAAGTATCGAATACATAAAATACATAAATAATAACATGTTGTTCAATCATGGTACTGAATGATGCCCATTCTTTCAACATGTTCATTAAATGTCTTCGATGACAATCCTTTTGTTAATGGATCAGCTATCATAAAATTAGTGCTAATATGTTCGATTGACACTCTTTGTTTCTAAACTTCTTCTTTAACGACAAAGTATTTGATTTCCATATGTTTAGCACTCTTTGAATACTTGTCTTTTTTTGAAAAGAAGACTGCTGCAGAATTATCACAATAAATTTTCAGTGGTTTGGAAATACTGTCGATAATTCCAAGTCCTAAAATAAAGTTTCGCAGCAATAAACCATGAACCGTGGCTTAAAAGCATGCCACAAACACAGCTTTCATAGTGGATGTAGCAATGACAGACTGCTTCACACTCTTCCACGAGATTGCTCCTCTAACTCGAAGAAATATATAACTAAATATTGATTTTCTCGTGTCAACACATCCAGCATAGTCTGAATCTGAATATCCAATCACTTCAAGATGATCGGATCTTCTATAAGTGAGCATATGATCTTTTGTACCTTGTAAGTATCTTAAAACTTTATTTGCAGCTTTCCATTGTTCCAATCTAGGATTATTCTGGTATCTGCCTAGCATTCCAACAGCAAAACTGATGTCTGGCCTAGTACAGGTTTGAGCATACATTAAACTCCCAACAATAGATGCATAAGGAATTTCTGTGTGTTCCAATTCATTCTTTGGGCATTGCTTAAGACTAAATTTGTCTCTTTTTTTTAATTGGAACAACACTTGTGGAGCATTTGTCTATATTGAATCTCTCTAAATTTTTTTTTTTGATATATGCTTTCTGAGACAGCCCTAACATTCCTTGTGATTGATTACAGAATATTTCAATTCTTATCACATAAGATGTCTCGCCTATATCTTTCATTTTAAAAATTTTAGAAGAAACTTCTTAGTCTCATGTATCAATTCAAGATCATTAGCAGCAAGTAAGGTATCATCAATATATAAGACTAGAAATATGAATTTGCTTCCACTAATCTTCAGATATATACACCAATCAACAGTGTGTTCTTTAAAACCAAAAGAAGTAATGGTATTATTAAATTTGAGATACCATTGGCGAGAGGCTTGCTTAAGTCCATATATTGATTTCTTAAGTTTACACAATGATTTGTTTTCCTTCAACTAGAAAACCCTCAGGTTGATCCATATAGATTTCTTCCTCTAAATTCCCATTCAGAAAGGTAGTTTTTACATCCATCTGATGGAGCTCTAAATCATAATGAGCTACCATTGCCATAATAATTCTAAATGAATCCTTTTTAGAAACAGGAGAAAATGACTCATTATATTCAACACCATCCTTTTGAGTATAACCTTTGGCAACAATTCTAGCTTTATATCTCTTAGTATTACCATTAGAGTCATGTTTGGTCTTAAAGATTCATTTACATCCGACTTATTTACAACCTTCTGGTAATTCAATAAGATCCCAAACTTGATTGTCATCCATAGATTTTAACTCTTCTTTCATGGCGTCTAACCATTTATTAGAATTTGTACTTTCAATGGCTTGTGAAAACGAAACTGGATTGTTATCAATACCTAAATCACCTTCTACTTCTTGTAAATAAACTACATAATCATCTGAAATTTCTGATCTCTTTTGTCTTTGAGATCTTCTTAATGCAACTTCGTGTGCCTCATTTACATAGGTTCATTAACGGTGACTTCATTATTTGGGGCTTGGTCATGCATTTGTTGTTCTTGTAAGTTGTTAAAATTTTCAACAACTCTAGGAAAAAACACTTGAGAAGAAGTTATAGGCAAGAAAACTTGCTCTCTAACTTCTTGAATATTCACTTTCCGTGACTTTGAAATCACACTAATTTCTCCATTTTCGATAAATCTAGCATTTCCAGTTTCAACAATTCTTGTACTATGATTAGGATAGTAAAATATATACCCTTTAGACTTTTCTGGATAACCAATGAAAAAACCACTGGTTGTTCTTGAATCCAATTTCCTTTCATGTGGATTGTATATCCGTACTTCTGCCGAACAACCCTAAATATGTAGGTGTCTTAAACTAGGTTTCCTTCGTATCCACAGTTCAAAAGGTGTCTTTGGAATTGCTTTACTAGGAACCCTATGTAATAAATACATGGCATTTTTTAATGCATACATCCATAATGATGATGGTAGAGAACAATGATTTATCATACTCCTAACCATATCCATTAAGGTACGATTTTTGCTACACCATTTTGTTGTGGTGTACTTGACATTGTGTATTGAGTACATATACCACGCTTTTCAAGAAATTTAGTAAATGGGCTAGGACATTGTCCACATTCACTATATCTTCCATAATATTTACCATCTCTATCAGATAGGACAATTTTCAGTTTTCAATTTAATTGCCTTTCTACCTCATTTATAAATACTTCTAAAGTATTTACTAATTGAGATTTTTCATGAAGTAAATAAATATAACCATAACGTGAAAAATCATTAATGAAAGTGATGAAAACATTGTCTCTATTAAATAATGGCACATCAAAAGGCCCACATATATTAGTGTGTATAATTTCAAGAAGCTGTGTACTTCTTGTGGCTTCTTTCTTAATTGTGTGTTTTGTATGTTTTCCCTTAATACAATTCACACAAATTCCATGATCAGTAAAATCTAATTCTGGAATAATTTCATTCTTTACTAATCTGGTCATTCTATCTTTCGATATGTGACCCAAACGTTTATGCCACAAGTAAGCTAAAGTTTCATTTATAAAACTTCTTTTAGTACCAACATTGTGATGCAAGGTCAACAGGGATTCAGTAAAAAGGTTATCAAGCTTTAATTTGTATAAACCATCACAGAGTATACTAGAACCAATAAGGCAATTATGTTTGAACAAACTAAAACATCCATTACCAAATTTGAAGGAATATCCAACAGTATCAAGTTTTGACAAGGAAAATAAGTTTCGAGAAATTGTAGGAACATAAAGGGTTTCGAAAGGATCTAAATGATGTCCTGTGTCTAAAATTAAACGATAAGTTCCAATGGCTTCAACTGTAGCTTTGACTATATTCAAATCTTTCATTTGGGTTTACAGTTTGGATTGTAAGGAATCCTTGTATTGTATTAGTAGCATGAGTGGTATATCCAGAATCAATCCACCAAGTATTATAAGGAACTTCTGCTAAATTAAATTCGAAACATATTAAGGCATTAGGCTTACCTTTCTTTTCAAATCATGCCTTATGTTTAAGACAATCCTTCTAATAGTGTCCAATTTTCTTACAGAAATGACATAATCGTTCCTTTGTTCTTTCTTAGAGATTGAAGTTGAAGCATTACCCTTATGTAATACATCCTTTCCCTTTCTTTTCTCCTTTTTAAATTTCTTTCTAGCTCCTTGATTACCCATGAGATTAATCAAGTGAATTCCTTGTTTCTTAAGCCTTGCTTCCTCTTGAATAAGCATACTTTGCATTTCATTCACATTCCATTTGTCTTTAATAGTATCATGACTCATTTGGAATGGACCATATTCACGAGGTAAGGAATTAATAATAAATTGCACAAGGAAACTTTCACTCACTTCCATTCCCATAGATCTTAATCTTGTTGCTGTATTTATCATTTCAGTAACATGCTCATGCATAGTACGAGAACCATCAAACTTTATGGTAGTTAACATACCCATTAAGGTTCCAGCAAGAGACTTATCAGCAGAATCAGACTGAGAAATATCTTTAACAGGCTTAAGATACTCCTTAGCATTTTCAATATTGGGAATTGTAGCCGCAATGTTGCTAGCCACAGTCATTCATATAAACATTAAACCTACTCTATTTGATCTTTCCCAATGTTTATGAAAAGATCATTCTTCAGCACTTCTATTATCAATAAGTGCAACGGGCTTATCAGTTTGGAGTGTCAAGTCAAGACCTAAGACTCCTAGGTTGAACTGAACTTGTTCACTGTTAAGTGCATATTTGTCTAATATATATGCTTTAATATTTCTATTTTTATTCCTCTTATTGAATTAATTATTAGGACTTAATTTGATTTACTATTTCCTTGTAGGAAATTATAATTTCTGCACGATGTGGGAAATTAAGAGGAAAACAACAATTAAATGGTCTAAACAGGTGGCGGCAATTCAACACGCAATATTTAAAAATGAGCTACGGAGAAAGCAAGCAATTAGACAAATTAAATAGAGCCACATCAACAAGCATAGTGCGGCAACAGCAATGGACAGTGGAGAGCAAGGCACGCAACAAATTAATGAAAACAGTAGCACTAGAGGGGAATTAATTGGTTACGCAGGAAGGCAATTAAAGGGAGCAGCAAGACGTGGACAGAAGCAAGGGATACACAACAAATGACGAAGCACAAGGTTTAAAAGGTAGCATTGTTTTAATTGT
>JAOQMQ010116071.1:0-13101 GCA_027563845.1 Erythroxylum subrotundum | reverse complement strand
AAAAGAAGAAAAGAAAGCTAGGGTTCTACCTAGGGAGAGAGAGAAAACGTAGAAGAGAAAGAAAATAAGAGAAATTCACATCCAAAGAAGATAGAAAACGTGAATGTCCAAACTAATGCTAAAGGACCCTATTTATAGTGGAGGAGGTCTTGTAAGAGAGGATTTTTTTTCCAAGTAGAAGTAGGTTTTCTTCTTCTTTCCTTACAAAACTAAGACCTTTACAGGATAGGACTTTTTTTTATAAATCTTCATTTCTCCCAATCTATATGTCCGTTGACCGTCTAGATTATTCCTGGATCCATTTCTTGCAGTGGCGAACAAGAATCTTCCAGAATGTAGAAATCCTAGTTGAAGTACGATTCCTTATAGGATTAGGATTTCTACAACTTTGGTCACCTTAGGGTATTTTGACCTCCTCACTCTGAAAATGACATCTAAAAGTCCTAAATCTTCCTCCTTAGCATGATTTTCTTCACTTGACACCTAAAACACCTGAAATCATAAAATCAATGTAAGCCACGTGATTTAGACATCAAATAAGAATAAAAAACAAGTGTAAAAGTATAAAAAGATAAGAAAATATGAGTGCATCAGTCTCACTTTTGTTTTGCGCGTCTTCCGTCTCATTTTTGTTTTGCGTCTTCCGTCTCATTTTTGTTTGCGTCTTCCATCTCATTTTTGCTTTTGCACGTCTTCCGTCTCACTTTTTCTTTTGCACCTTCCGTCTAACTTCTGCTTTTGTGTGTCTTCCGTCTTATTTTTGGTTTTGCACCTTCCGTCTCATATTCTTCTTTATTCCTTCCGTCTCATATTCTTCTGCTTCCGTCTTACTTTCTTCTTTCATTATTATTTGGTCTTCATCAAAATCATCGAATGTAAAGTCATTTTGACTTAACACATACTCATAGAGCATATGCTCGACATGTTAGAGGATATTCGAGAACATACTCTATGAGGATTGGACGTTAAGATGATCGCATTAACACATTTTAAGGCGTCACACATATCATAAGCAAATCAATATTCATTTTGGTCCATTTCATTTACAAACATATCTAGTCATAAATGTCATTACATTTCAAAATTCACATGTACATTTTACAACAATTAAGAAATGCTATTTTTGATGCATAATGACTATAGACATCTTCAGGTACAACTGATGCTGACCACTAACTCATGTCCAATTGCAGTAGCTATTCTCCAATTAGTCTAACTGGATCTCTTCGAAACCTGAAAATCAATGTTGTAATTTTGATGAGTTTGTGAACTCAGTGATTGAACCATCATCGATTTATTCACTCAAGTCAAATACACAGAGACAAGTCATATCATAATTGAACAAGTATTACATATTATCCAGTATTGAATATCACATCACATTCATCATACCTTATCAAATACATCAAGATTATCATACTTTCATAAGTATATCAAGTAAGCTAACATTTCATATCACAACATGTCCTCATTCACTTTTCAAATGTAATTCAAACAATTCAATAATTCATTTCAATTTAAGCATATGTTGCATATAAAGATGTATATGCAAATGCACATATGACTCCATTTTATTTTGCTTTGTCGTGACCAAGCGCCTATTTACTATCCTGTATCCATTGAGGATACCGGGTTCATTTTATTTATTATCCCGTATTCATTGTAGATACTGGGCTCATTAATAATTGAGCATGTGGCTCTTTATGCACAATCCTAAGCTTAAAGCTCTTTTTCACATTGGTCACTCCGGTCACAACTCCTTTTTCTGATCATTTCAATGTGATGCATCATTCCATATGCCATGTTTCATTACCTTTCATTCCTGTGAGCTCCTGCCACATGTGTCAAATTCATCAATTCTAAGTCCGAAAATTCACATTTAATTGCTCACACATTTCATATTCAGCATACAGATCATATAGAAACACATATAATTGAGTTTACACATCTAGTTTAACTTACAATATGCTTCGGATAAACTATTGCCTTAATGATCTGGCAATGCCTGGATGTTGATGATCAACTAGTGTGTCTATCTCCATGCAATACACACATCTTTCACACATCATTAAGCTGTCAATCATATGATTATTCAATCATTCATATGTATATACATCATATTTCAATGCATGCTCAATTGACCTTTTGGGTACGTATTAATATACAAAGATCTTAACTATACTTATACACTTTCAGATCATTTAAATTTTATAGCTTGTATACTACCATTTTATAATTAGGTTTATACCTTAAGTAAGCTTGATTTATTCATCAGTCATATACATTCAAATAATTATCCAATTCTCACTCACAATTACTTCATGTTCTCCAATGTTCATTCATTTACATCTAATACACAGTACTCATATCCTTTGAATCATATTTGCATTTATAAGAACATCTTAATTCCTTTAACAACTTATAATTTCCATATTTCAATGCATTTATATCAAGACAAGCCATTTGTTAAGTTATTACATCAATTAACAACCTAAACTTATCAAACCCTTAACCAATGAATCAAGCAACAATTTAGCTTCATTTCAAGCCTCAATCAAGTCCAAATACACCAATGCAAACTGACGTATCCTTATGTGGTTCAACAATTACACAAAATAGAATTTATCATTACAAAGCATTGCCTACGATCGTGGTGGACCTTCCAACGATTGTGGTATGAGTCACCCGAAAGTGCTCTATTCAATTTCCCTCAATTTTCCACGAATTTCATCTACTTAGGATCATCATTAACACTTCAAATTTTCCAAAATTCATGTTCTAAAAAGCTACTTCAATTAATGTTAATATAGTTTCCATCTTGGTTACATTAAAGCTCTCTAAATTCTATTCATTTATGTCTCTAAAAATCATTCTTACACATACACTAACATCCCTAATTTTCCATATTCAAAACACTTTCATAACAGTCCATTAATTATACCTCAATTATACCTTTTTTTTTGTTAAATCAATTATACCTTAATTATAACTCAATTCCTCATTAATTTCATCTTAAATTCCAAATCAAAATCATTCATTTAACGGCTCATAAACTATTGTCTTTCATGCATGCAAAAACAAAAAGAAAAATAGAAACTATCATTCATACATCATTTTCCATCACTACTTCAAGATCAATACTACATTCAATCCATCCCTAATCAATTGTAATAAAGGTTCTGTTAAAACATACCACAATAGATTAGTATTTCACTTCCTTGTCTAGCTCTAATATCACCTCAATATCAACTTTCTTAACCTTACTTGCATGCAAGATCATTTCAAGAACAAGATGAAAGTAGGATAGATTTCAGAAAAGGTAAAGAGATGGTAGCATATTATAGCTATCTTTTTGAAGGGTCTTATATCAATTTTGGGTGGAAATGCTCAGCAACTCCAATGTGGGAGTGAGATCTGTATGCTACAATAGTGAGAGGGAGAAAAAGGAGAGTCTTCAGTAAAAACACAACAATTGAAGATGACTATGCCTTTGCCATGTGTAAGATGAGTGTTCTTACATGAAGGACACTTGTCACATTAAGAAGCAAGCTACATGCCCTCTCCCTAGCTGGTACACTTGTCCTTCTATAATTTTTCCATTTGTCACTTATATTTACTACCATTTGTCACTCATGTCAACTTGTTTTGCCACTTGACATTTTTCCTAGACTATATGTACATATTAATTCATCAATTTTCCAATTGTACCAATTAATTCCAAATTACAGTTTGTAATCTATGACATTGGAAATGCACATTCATGTCACGTTCATTTTGAAACTCTCATATCTCGAAATATGTCAATTGAGTGCATATACCATCTTTGCAATTTTTTTCGAAATCATAAATCATGTGTGTATGCTATTATTATGCATATGAATAAAACCATAAAATCAAGTTCTAAGTGTACCGAATTCATTTTATATGATGCCACTCATGTGACTCAGCAATCTAACACTTTAAATCTTCAAAAATTTAAGAGACGGGATATTACATAATAAGTAGCATCATTAGTATCTTTTTGTGAGAATGATTAGCTAAAGAAATGAGGTAGGCAAGAAAATATAAAATAAAAAAATGTGTGTTTTTGTTTAATAAATAACTATTTTGCTTGCCCTTTTTGAAACAAATCAGGTTATGAATAGAGTTAGTAGATAGTTAAGAATGTGATCTAGTTGAGTATTCAGGGGACATTCATCACAAATGTTTTCCTTCTCGTCGAAAGGCTATAATGACATTCCAATCAAGCTGTTCAATAAAAACATGACCTAGTTGAGTTACCAGGGGACATTCTTCATAAATGTTTGCCTTCGTGTCAAAAAGCTAGGTTCATGTTAATGAAAATTAACAAAAACGGTGCGCCGTTTAATAAATCCTACTAATCTTTATTAATAGTATGGCTTCTCATGAAAAGATACTTAAGGATAGTTACAATATTTGGTTGACTAACTAATTATCAATGTGTGTGTGAGTGATAAGAGTGAATGAATTTGACATTAAGCATTGACTAGTTTGTATATTTAATCAGAAGTACTTAGACATAGATTTCATAAGTTAAAAATTTAGAACAACTTGAAGGATTGTGTTTCTAGTTAAATTTCTTTCTTGAAGTTCAATGTCATTGTACCATTATTGCATATATGTGTGTTGTTGTTTGGTGTGCTCTTCTTTTGTTTATTTTGTTTTTGCTTGAGGGCAAGCAAAAGGTCATGTGTGGCGATATTGATAGTTGTAGGTTGCATGACGTTTTAATAGGCTTTTTAGTATGTTTTCAGATGTTAATTAATTGATTTATGTATGCTTAGGTTTAGAATTATGCTAGTTGGTTAGATATTTGTGTTTTGAGTGTTATGTGTGCTAGAGCATGCTATTGAGATTTAATTTTACGTGTTTGAGTGCTTTGATGTGTTTGATAATGTTTGAGATCAGATATCTAAGAATGGAGAAGATTTGGAGGAAGCCCAATAGAGGACCTAGGGCCACGATCGTGATAGAGATCATTTCAGCAGGGCTATAATCATGGCCTGCTTGAGGACAGACGGAAATCAACCTCTCCAATTTAATTTTTTGCAGGTTATTTCAGACTTTTAGGCCTGAGTAAAACCTATTTTTTTACACCAATTAGCAAAGACTACATAAGATCAGAGAAACGGCCTATAAAGGAGAGCCTCCAATTGCCACTTTGGGAAAAAAACTAAGGAAGAGGAAGGAGGAAGAGAGAGAAGGTGGAGCTTCAACTACTGCTTCAACCTCCAATCCTCCAAGTTATCTTATCTTCTTTTCATCTTTTATTTCATTCAATTGATGTATTAGATGGAATTGATGATAATGAATCTTGATTTAATATTAATCTAGTTGCTTTCATCGTTGATGATGATGGGTGTTGTGATTATTTATTGTAATTAGACGCTTCGATAATAAATCGAGAGAGTGAACTGAGTGTTTTCAAAATGATTAGGTTGGCTAATGAGATCTCTTGTGAGGACCCCATTATTTATTGGAATACTGAATAACTAATTAGGTTGTGGGCTATTTTGTTAATTGAGAGATTAGATGTTTGGTAATTTAACTTAATTAGAGTTTGTGATTTAGGGCTTAGTGATTACAACTCGAGAGAGACTAATCTACCATTTGAAAGTCTAGGACTAACATCGTATTAACACAAAAGTGATTAAGTTAGCATTGATGTTAACCCCCGAATTTTTTTATTTATTTATTAGGCATGATTTAAGTTAATGTTGTGGTTTTGAGGGATTAATATTTGGGCTATTGGCATGTTAGTGTGGTAAGAGCATATGACATAAGTTAAGGGAATTGAAGTAGTAAAGTAGTAAGACCGTGTAAGGGCAAATTTGGCAAGTCACATAAGTTTAGAAACTTTAAGGCCTTGAAGGAGGGGCAAAATGGGAAGAGGAAATTGTTGGCTTGTTTTTAAGAAGCCAAAAATGTGGTTGAAGAAAAAGAGAAGAGAGAAGCATGAGAAAAGAGAAAAAAGGAAGACAGGTTTCGATGGTTGAGAGGAAAAAAGAGAGTTAAGCTAGGGTTTCATCTTTTCTAAATCTTCTAGAGAGATTTTGAGGTTGTGCAAGAAGGGAAAAAGGTAGAGGAAGACAAAAGCTTTCTTTTGAACCAAACATCTCTTCATTTGGTGAAGATTTAAGGTAAGAGCATTTTAATGCCCTGGAACTTTGGAAGGGATTTTGGTTCAAGAACTTAGAGAATGCATGGGTTTGGGTACTTTAGGAGCAAATCTTAGTAAATGTGCTTTGTGGAGCTTTAATTTTTGCAACCCTTTTGAACTTGAGATTTTTGTCTATAAAAAAGGGGATCAAGAAAGACAAGAGGAACAAGAGGAGAGGCACCTTTGACTAAGTTTTTAAGCAAGGAATTCAAGGTGGGTTTTACTTTTATAATCAAGTAATAAGTCATTAAAGTTTCTTTCAAGAAATGGAAATAAATAAGTTTCAACTACTTCAAATTGTGTATTTATTGTTCTTGGAATGCTTTGAAAATGTGCTGCATAATTGTGCATAAAAATTTTGCTTGATTTATGAAAATGATTTTCTTTTTGAAAAGGTATTAAGCTTAAGAAATCAAGCTTCCGAAATGTGCCTTATTGGGCAATAAGTTTTGCAAGTTATGAAATACATGTTATGTTGGTTTGTGGTAGTCCCTTAAGTTAAGTCAAATGCACTTTGACAAAAAGGCTTCTCCCACCTGCCCGTTAGTGGCATGGAACTCTTTCATGGACTCTAATAAGTTCACGGCTACGTAAGACCATCATGTGGAAATGAGTAGTACGTTCTATTTTTGGATACACCCGAACCATTTTGGTATGTTTATGTGCTCCTGAGTATGATAAGAATGATGCATGCATGTTTGGCATTATGTGAATGTTTAAGACCGAAATGACAATTTCAATGATTTTTGCTTGTTATTGGTTATAAAATTGTTACCCACAAGCTGTAAGCCCACCCCTATTTTTCCTCCCCATAAGAAGGTGAGGAGCAAGAGATCAAGTAAGAAATAGCCAAGGCATCACTCCAATTTTGAAATATTTTGTATTTAAAGAAATCTTGTTAAGCAAGGCTTTAGTTGCATTTTGAGCAACTCATGATTCATGTATTTTCTTTTGTATTTTGGGAGTTTCAGATGTTAATGTAATTGCGGCTTGAAATGCCCACTAAAACTTTGTAAAAACTCTTATCTTTTGATGCAAATGGAATAAGATTTCATTTTGACTCATGACTTCCACTCAAGTTCATGCACTACAGGTCTAAGTTTGCATAAAGAAAAATTCCATGTTCGGACGTCAGGGATAATCCTTGTTTAACTTAGGCTAATTTAGGAAAATGTGCCTTTAAGAAGTTGTAGGTCTTCCTTCTAACTTCCATCCAATGATAATAGGAAATTTTTGGATATCGGAGTCCAAAGTTATGGTCCTTAAAAGGGGAGATGTTTAGAAGTATCAAGTGGTATCGTCTAATATGACGTCACTTCGTCTGTGATGACGTCATATTGTCTGTAGGAATGTATCGTCTATAAGGACGCATCGTCTGTAAAGGTGTATTGTCTGTGATGACGTCATATCGTCTGTAGGAACCTTTCGTCTTAAGTTGACTTTGATTCGTCTTAATTTGACTCCATATTCGTCTGCCTTTCGCATTCGTCTGCCTTTCGCATTCGTCTGCTTTTAGCATTCGTCTGCCTTCCACATTCGTCTGCCTTTCGCATTCTTCTGCTTTTCGCATTCATTTGCCTTCCGCATTCATATGCTTTCCCCATTCGTCTGCTTTCCGCATTTGTCTGTCTTCCGCGTTCGTTTGCTTTCTGTTTCCTCAATAGTTGACCCTCCGCTCGTTATATACACTGTTCATCTTGAATCGTCTGGTCAAATTTTGACCTTTCAGACGATAGAATCCATCTTCAAGCTTCGCATGAAAGTTGTAGAGCTCGAAGTCCTCTATCAAAACGTGTTAAGATGATCTTAAATTGGTAACCCCTATTGACGGTTATACTAATTGCCCCAAGACCGGTGCAATGAGATTGAGGTCAAGGCCCTGTTCGAGTCTTTCAGCCATAACTTTGTTATGGGATCTCCAAATGCGATGATTCTGGTCTCTAAATAGACTAGAGACATAAAACCACAAATTTTGGTTTCAAGTCGATTAAAAATCCCAATTTTGCGTTTCCCAAAATATGTTCGAAAATAGGGGAAGTGAGTTGTTTTTGGTGTTTGTCCTGGTGGGGCTACGCCACCCTTTGTGGGATACGCGTTCAGATGTCACTTGGGACGTCGAGCTCATTACTCACTAGGGTAGGGTGTCCAACACTTATGATATCAGAGCGACTAGGTTTAAGAATCTAAGTTTGTGACTAGGTCGGGTTTAAGCAAGTTTGCGACTAAGTTTAAGAGTATCCTAGGCATGAAGTGGGTAGTCTAAGACATGAAAGAACATGCATTATTTTAAAGCGAAATAACTTGCATTGTTTTGAATTGTTTTACAAGATTTGAAACTGTTTTATGTGATTTAAATTGTTTTATATGATTTGAAGTTGTTTTACATGAAACTGGAACTAAAGATTTTCAATGGTTTGATATTGAAGGAGTGAAAAATGCCCCCTCGAAAGAGAACTCGAGGAGTTATGATTCAATCTAGCTCTCGCCAAGGGAACATGGATGAATCTTATATCCGACAAGATGCAGGGACACATTCTGCTCCAGCTCCTGAGGCACCTAGTGTGCAGCATGAGCTACCTCCTCCGCCTCCTCCTATGCCTCAAGCAACTTCCATGGACCCACGGTTATTTCAAGCCTTCGCCCAAGCTTTCACTTATGCCATGGGCCAAGGTTCACAAACTCTGGCGCCAGCTCCAGTGGAGAGGAGTGGCCAGTACGATAAGCTCTGCAAGTATGGAGTTGTAGATTTCAAGGGGACTACAAATCCTGAAGAAGCTGAAGCGTGGTTGAAGAGGACCGAAAGGGTCCTGATTCAGATAAAGTGCTCTGATGAGGAGAAGCTGGACTATGCCGTGAGCTTGCTACAGGGGGATGCACTTCACTAGTAGGAATCAGTGCCCCATAGTCAGGTTATGCCTCCGATGCTAACATGGACGAACTTTTTGGAAGCTTTTAGGAGGAAATAATTCTTGAGGGTCTATATCCAAGAGAAGGCTAGGGAGTTTCTGAATCTCACACAAAGGGATCTGAGTGTAAGTGAGTATGAGCTGAAGTTTACCCAACTGTCACGGTATGCGGCCAACATTGTGAGGAATGAGGAGGATAAGTGCTGCAAGTTTGAGGGAGGTCTTCATTTGGGGATCAAGGAGAAAGTCTTGATCCACAATTTCTATGACTACCAGCAGTTGGTAGATGCTGCACCCCAGGCTGAGAAGCTGGAGAATATCAAAATTGAAGTGAGCAGGAAGAGAAAGAACAGGGAACAGATTTCCAAGAAAGGGGTGAGTGCTCAAATGCTTGAGAGGGGTAGCAAGAGCTTCCATACACAAAGTGAGGTGGGGAGTAGTACCCCTGCTAGGAATAAGCAACCAAAGGTAGCTTCAGTGCAAGCCTTTACTGCAGGGGGCAATAGTAGGGTAGAGAGGAGCAGGAACATGAGCCCCTAATGTGAGCATTGTGGGAAGCTTCATAGGGGAGAGTGTTTCAAGTTACTTGGAGCATGTTTTCGATGCAGAGAGAAGGGACACATGATCCGGGATTGTTCCCAAGCAATAAGGCAAAAGGGGTCGCAGTTGCAAAACCAAGGAGTGTAGAAATAGTAGGGACCAGGCCAGTCACAGAGGTGGGCAGTTTGGGAGTTGCAAAGAAGGTTATTCCTCCAAGGAAGCCAAGGGGTCAAGCACAGGCCAGGGTATTTGCTATGACTAGAGAGGAAGCTGTAGCTGCACCTGAAGTTGTCACGAGTATGGCTCAGCTATTTAACTTGGCAGTATATGTGTTGATTGATTATGGCTCCATGCATTCATTTGTTTCTGCAAGCATGACATTATATGATGTTGATTTGATGTCATTGAGTAGTTTTTTAATTGTTAGTACTCCTCTAGGGAGGCATATGATTATAAGTCAAGTGTATAGAGACTGTGAACTAGTTATTGAGGGTGCAGACTGGTAATGGACTTACTACCTCTAGACCTAAAAGGCCTAGATGTCATACTGGGTATGGATGTTTTGGAGAAGTATCATGCGAAGTTGAATTGTAGCCTTAAGGTGGTAGAATTTTATTTGGGAAATAGAGAGAAGGTGACTTTCCAAGGAGACAGGAGAATACCATCGCCAAGACTTATTTCGGCTATGTTAGCTGACAGGATGATGGAAAAAGGGTGTGAAACCTTTTTGGCATATGTTGTGGACACTGATGTGAATGAAGGGAGGTTAGAGGATCTTCCAATTATAAAGGAATTTCTAGATATATTTTCAGAGGACTTACCTGGTTTGCCACCGGTGAGGGAAATCAAGTTTGTCATCGACTTGATTCCTGGAACCGCGCCCATTTCTATATCGCCGTATAAAATGGCCCTAGCTAAACTGAGGGAGCACAAAGAACAGTTGGAGGAACTGTTAGAGACGGGGTACATAAGGCCGAGTTCGTCACCATGGGGAGCGCCAGTTCTATTTGTTAAGAAGAAGGATGGAACATGGCGTATGTGCATGGATTATCGGAGACTTAACAAGGTGACCATTAAGAACAAGTATCCTCTTCCACGAATAGATGATCTATTTGACCAGCTGTAGGGAGCAAGGGTCTTTTCCAAGATCGATCTCATGTCAGGTTATCATCAGCTTAAAATCAAGGAGTCTAATGTAAACAAGACAGCCTTCAGGACACGGTATGGACATTATGAGTTTTTAATCATGCCATTTGGATTGACCAATGCTCCATCTACATTCATAGATCTTATGAATATGTTCTTCAAGGAATATCTGGATCAGTTTGTCATGTATTTATCGATGACATTCTGGTGTACTCTAAGAGTGAAGGGGAACAAGAGGAGCATCTCCGGATTGTGTTGCAGACATTGAGAAAGAGGGAACTTTATGCTAAGTTCAGCAAGTGTGAGTTTTGGCTTCACGAGGTGATATTCCTTGGACATGTGATTTCAAAAGATGGGGTACATGTTGATCTGAGGAAGGTTGAAATAGTGGTGAATTGGCATGCACCCAAGACAGTGACAGAGGTAAGGAGTTTTCTAGGTCTGACAGGTTATTATAGGAGATTCGTTGAAGAATTCTCTATAATAGCTGCTCTAATGGTTAAGTTATTGAGAAAGAATCAGAAGTTTATCTAGAGTGAGGAATGTTAGAAACGTTTTGAGGAGCTTAAGCACAGGTTAACAAGTGCTCCGGTTTTGATTTTGCCTATGGGAGATGAAGGTTATACAATGTACAGTGATGCTTCGAGAAAGGGTTTAAGTTGTGTATTGATGCAAGGAGTCAAGGTAATAGCTTATGCCTCGCGGCAACTAAAGCCTTATGAACTGAATTACCCGACTCACGATCTGGAATTAGTAGCAATAGTTTTTACCCTGAAGATTTAGAGATATTATATGTATGGGGTTTAAACGAGGATTTTCACAGATCATAAAAGTCTTAAGTATTTGTTGAGTCAAAAGGAACTGAATTTAAGACAGAGAAGGTGGTTGGAGCTAATTAAAGATTATGATTTGTTAATTAAGTATCATCCAGGAAAGACAAATGTGGTAGCGGATGCTTTGAGTAGAAAATCCTCAATAGCCCATGTTCAGATAGTTTATCTGCCTTTGTTGGTAGAGATGGCTAAGCTTAAGATAAGCTTGAAACAGGAGGAATCAAATTGCATTCTTGCTAACTTCAGAGTAAGACCAATACTCAGAGAGAAGGTTAGGGAGTTACAAGCACAGGATGCATAATTAAGCATGCTTCGAGAAGAAATTCAGAAGGGCAAGAAATTTGAAGTGGTAGTGAGGGATGATGGACTCATGACAGTAAGAAACATACTAGGTATTTCGAATATCAAGGAAGTGAAGGATGAGATACTGAATGAGGCACACAATGTGCCTTATGCCATGTACCCAAGTAGCACCAGGATGTATAGAGATCTGAAAGAGCATTTCTGGTTGAAAGGCGTGAAGAGAGATGTAGCAGAGTATGCAAGTAAGTGTCTAGTGTGTCAGCAAGTCAAGGCTGAACATCAGGCACCTTCAGGCAAGTTAAGGTCGTTGTCCATTCCTGAGTGAAAGTGGCAAAGAGTAACCATGGATTTTCTGATGGGTTTGCCTAAGACTAGTAGGAAGCATAATGCCATATGGGTTATTGTTGATCGTTTGACGAAGTCAGCCTATTTTTTGGCAATTAAACAGACTGATTCTCTGCATGTGCTAGCAAAGAAGTATATTGATGAGATAGTGAGATTACATGGGATTCCAAAGTCTATAGTTTCTGACAGAGATCCTCGGTTTACTTCGATATTCTGGGGAAGCTTACAAGAGGCTCTAAGAACCAAGTTAAATTTTAGCACGTCTTTTTATCCCCAGAAGGATGGTCAATGTGAAAGGACCATTCGTACAATGGATTTCAAAGGAGCTTGGGATGAGCATTTGCCATTGGTCGAATTTGCTTACAATAATTCGTACCATTCGAGCATTCAGATGGCTCCATATAAAGCACTGTATGGAAGGAGATGTAGAAATCCAATATGTTGGGATGTAGAAGGTGAAAGGAAACTAATAGGACCAGAGTTGATTCAGATGATAGTTAACAAGGTCAAGTTAGTTAAGCAACGACTTAAAGCGGCTCAAGATAGAATGAAGAGCTATACTGATGCACACCGAAAGGAAATGGAGCATGAAGTTGGTGAGAAAGTCTTTCTTAAGACATCTCCTTGGAAAGGAGTCATGAGATTTGGCAAGAAGGGCAAATTGAGCCCAACATATAAGGGTCCCTATGAGATTCTTGAGAGGATTGGACAACTAGCCTATGTGTAGCGGCCCCTTACCGTAGAGTACGTACCGGGACGCGCTGAGGTCATTGAAGTGAATCACACGTTAATATATTGAACAATAATAAGATCAAGATACACAAGAAGGGGGGGTTGAATTGTGATA
>JAOQMQ010115944.1:0-13114 GCA_027563845.1 Erythroxylum subrotundum | reverse complement strand
TAGTTAAACCAAAAATTAATATAAGCAAAGATTCCAACAACTAATAAAACATGATAACCAATCAAATACCATTCCCAAAACTACATCAGCCCAAACAGTCATCCATTAATTACCCATTAGCCATTAGCCATTAGCCATTAGCCAAACCTCAAACATAAAGCTCAGTGTACAACTTTTCACCATTGTAACAAATATCAATCAACTCAATTATTTCTGGATCTTCGAGAGTCAGAGAAATGAGAGGGTAGTGTAGACCTATGGCATCCTCAATATCATCAGAGACATCAACAATGTTAGGGTTATGAATAACAACATGAGTGAGGAAACCAAATTGAAGGAAACCAAACAAAATTGCGGGCATCCACTAACTATATCTAACCAATCATTAAGCCAGCACAAAGATGAATGCATGCCTTCCCCTTATGCAATTATTCTAGTATTTTAGTCTTATTGTAACTTATTTCAATTTCACCTAACTGATATAACAGTAATGAGTGATTGAAATTTCTCATTACATAGTGGCAGAATACGAAATTATCATTGCTTGTTATTATTAGACTGATTGGTGGTTAATAGCAATAATGAAATTGGAAATGGAAAAGTGAAAATCATAAAATTGGATGCATCCACTGAACAGTCATGTTAAAGGAAGTTATATCTATATAGGTTCCTCATATCTTCAACACAACAAACACTTCAGTGCCAATATATACTTCACCCAACAAACGACATAATCTAAAGTAGCCACAAACAATGAGAAACATGATAAGATAATGCATTTTCAATTCAGAACAACATACATACCTGTTCAAAGAAACAACAGAAGCAGTTTGGAGTCGAGTAATGAGGTCCTCGGATTCAACCAAAACGCTTCAAAACTCCCGTCACCGATCACCAACCCACGATGCCTACACAAAAACATATACACAAGTTAAACTACAAGGAAAGTGGATCAGAGAATGATCCAAAACCCAACAACCATACAACAAAAATTTCAAAAGAAAAACTCTCAGCATTGTAGTATAAGTACAAAAATAACCAAAGATCCAACAAGAAGAAGGGTTGGAACGGAAAATCGACATCATCCCATTCAAGATCTGCAAACCCATTTCTCACAACCCACATATGCAAACACCTAGCTCGATCCGAAGGTCTCCATTTCACAGGTACATCCTCCATTTCTGACTCAACACTAGCAAAAGAAAACAACAATACCAGGTGGACCACATTTCGGCAACCAAAGAAATGGAGATGTTCGGAGCCATCCACATTTTTCCAGAAAATAACAAAAAAAAACCTTACTTGGGAAGAAGAGTCCCCGCCTGCGACAGTGAAGGCCAGCGTCCGACACAGAACCGAAGAGCGAAGCCCAACGTGAGGAAAACAAGGACTGATGTCGGAGGCGAAGGTGTGGGAGAGAGACAGACAATGACGATGTAAACAGAGGAGAGGGGGAAGAAGAGTCCGCGCCAACGAGAGTGAAGGCCAGCGTCCAACAGAGAACCGAAGCGCGAAGCCCAGCGTGAGGGATCGAGGATTGATGTCGGAGGCGAAGGCGTTGGGGAGAGACAGATAATGACGATGGAGAGGGGTATTTTCAGAGGCAGCTGGGTTATAATCTTCCGGAGACAGGGACAGAGCATTTTGTCCTTCGATTTTCGAAGAGACAAAAAAAATTGTTTCTGTCAAGAATTTGAATTTCGAGTACATAAGAGGCCTTACCACGATCCTTCATATCAAAATGGCTAAATAACAGTTGTTTTGTCTTAAATAATAGATCAATATCATTAGAAGTAAGTAGAATGTCATCAACATACAGTACTAGAAAAATGAAACTGCTCCCACTGAACTTCATATATATACATTGATAAACTACATTCTCCTTAAAGCCATTTGCAGTGACAACCATATCAAACTTGAGATACCACTGTCTTGATGCTTGTTTTAACCCATAGATAGACTTCTTGAGCTTGCAAACGAGGTAATCTTTACAAGTTATCTCGAAACCAACTAGTTGGGTCATGTAAACATCTTCATACAGATCTCCATTCAAGAAGGTGGTCCTCACATCCATTGATTTAGTTACAAGTCAAAATGAGCAACTATAGCCATAATGATTTGCAGTGAATCTTTAGTAGAAACTGGTGAGAAGGTTTCTTTGACCTTCTTTCTGGTTATAGCCATTAGTTACAAGTCTAGCCTTATAGCTTTCTACTTGTCCACTTGAGTGAAGTTTGATTTTATAAACCCACTTGCACCCAATGGGTTTGCAACCTTTAGGTAGTTCAACCAACTCTCAAACTCTATTTTGTGACATGGAATTCAACTCGTCTTCCATTATATTCATCCATAACGTAGATTGAGGACTATTCATGGCTTCTTGAAAATTAACCGGTTCAGCATTATCTCCCACATCGAACTCATGTTCCTACAAATAGACAATATAGTCATCAGGAATGGCAGGTCTACAAGTTCTTTGTGATCTCCTAACAACAACTTCATCATCCCTAGTATTAATGACTTCATCATGTGCTTGATTATGAGGTTCATCATGAGATTCTACTGGAATCTGTTCAATCACAGGGTCCTTAGTAGGAGCGGAAGCGACGAATACATGGATTATAATGCGTTCTTCTTTGAATATTATTTCTCTTCACCCTTGACTTGAACCAAAATCATCTTCAAAATAGACAGCTCTATCTGATTTTATAATTCTGATCGTGTGAGAAAGGCAATAGAATCTAGAACCCTTTCATCCGACGGTGTAGCCTACAAAGTAGCCACTAATGATTTTTTGGATCAAGCTTCTTAGATTTCAGATTATAGGGCCTTACTTCTGCTTTGCATCCCCAAACATGAAAATGGTGCAAGCTTGGTTTCTTACTTGACCATAACTCATATGGAGTCTTAGGGATTGACTTTCTAGGTACTTGATTCAAGATATAAGCAGCTATATTCAACGCCTCACCCCACAAAAATTCAGGCAAACTAGAATGAATCAACATACACTACAACATATCAAGAAGTATGTGGTTTCTTCTTTCAACGATTCCATTATGCTAAGATGTTCTCGACATTGTATATTTTTCTTTAATACCACATTCTTGTAAATATCTAGAAAAAGGACCTGGATTCCTTCAACTCTGATCATAACGCCCATAATACTCTCCACCTTTGTCAGAATTAACTATCTTGATTTTCTTCCCCTTTAAAGCTCAACATTTGTCTTGAAAATATTAAACGCCTCAAAAAATTCAGATTTTTCACGAATGAGCTTCACATGATTGTACCGAAAAAAAATCATTAATAAAAGTGATGAAGTATTTATAGCCACCTATAGCAGGTGAAAAAATGGTCCACATATATTAGTATGAATAAACTCCAACATTTCTGAGCACCTATTTGCTTTCCTTTTTCTAACCTTGACGGTCAACTTTCCTTTAATGCAATCAACACAGGCAGTAAAATCTGAAAAGTCAAGATCCTGAAGTACACCATCTTTTACCAGCCTCTCCATTTTGTCTTTAGAAATATGGCCTAAACGTTTATGCCAACATAGAAGATCTCAAATCCAACCTCATACGTTTGGAACCAACAACAGTATTAAGAGAAGAGGAAGAAGCAACAGTAATAACATCATTCAACTCAAGTTTGTATAAATTTTAACATAAAATTCCATTTCCCACCGAAAGAGAGTCACGATACAAAGTTAGTTTTTCAGCTCTAAAAAGAAGACAATAACCTAGTCTATCTAAAATGGATAGAGAAATTAAATTAATCCTAATAGAGGGTAAATAAGTGACATCATGTAACACCAAAAGATGTCATGTATTCAATTGCAGTCTAACTGTCCCAAAAAATTCAACTTTGACTTTGGTATCGTCTCTCATGTACAAATGTTGCTCAGAATTAGTCAGCCTTCTTCGACTTGTCAGTTTCTACAAGGAATTCCTAACGTGAATTGTTTCTCTAGTATCTAACCACTAAGTATTTAAGGCCACATCAATAACATTGGACTCTAAACAAACCATCACAAGACAATTACCTTTCTTCTCTAAGTGAGCTTTGAGTTTTTGGCAATCAGCTTTCTTGTGCCCAAAATTCTAATAAAAGTTACACTTCCCTTTGAAAAACTTATTCTTCTGACTAACAGAAGATGAGCTCGCCTGTCCACTTCCTTTAATACTAACAACCTTCTTCTTGAAAGGCTTTTGGTCACTTGAGCTATTAAAAGTGAACTTTCTCTTTTGAGAATTGTTGTGGTTTGTCATCAAGGAATGCTTCTTGCCCTTCCTTTTTCATGTCATCCTCTTCCTTGGTAAGAATAGCAGTCATCTCCTTAACAGTCCATTGCGCTTTCTGAGCATTATAGCTTGATCTGATCGAATCAAATTTGGAAGGAAGAGTCCCCATCACAAACTATACCATGTAATCCTCACCAAGGTCTATACCCATAGCCTTAAGCTTATGGTAACATCCCATAAGCTTGTCGATGTGAGCCCTAATATCACTTGCACCATCATAAATAATGTGATGAAGCATGTTTAAGTACTAATTCTCCTCATTCTTTGAGAACTTCACTTTTTCTTAATGGCAATAAGAAAATCCTTTGCATTATCAGCCTCGAGAATACTATCACAAATGGACTCATCCATATGATACCTCATAATTATCAAACAACATTGGTTAGAGTATTCCCACTCTTCATAGGATTTCCTTTCCTTCTCAATCATCATCAATGGGTTTAGGTGGTGGATCAATTCTAAAGGCCAAGTCCATCGCATGATAGTCAAATTCATTATGAGAGATTCAACACATTGCTTATGGTTCGTTCCATTCAGCGTCAAGATAGTAGAGACTCTCGGATTGCCTAAAGCTGAATGAGAACTAAGAGCAATAACTATGATATGCATGTTAACCCAGAATCATGCAATTCGTGCTCTTTTTCTCAAAATTAATTATATCATTCACTAAAGTTCCATAAACAAATATAGAACTCATTCACAGGTAAGAACAATTTACTAAATATTACAACCAAATCATCAATATACAATCGAAAGGATAGAAAAATTGTGCGGTTCATAATATTTCAATAAAATTTCTTAACCATATTAAGCATCCTACTAAGTAATAATTATCGAAAGTATAATTAATTACTTGAATGGATCTTAATGTTATTTTAGAGGAAAAATACAAAATTTTAAACATAAATTAATATTTAAAAAATTTCTCATCATAAATAGTTTCACATGTTCAATTCTACGACAAATAAAAATAAGTATTTACTATTGTCAACAAATAATCATGTTTATGCCACAATAAGATTAAAACAATTAGAATTATCAAATAAAAAATTATTAATTAATCTTATGCATAAACATATGAAAAAATAGAATAAAAAATTGGAGCAAAAAAAAATGAAAAAATGGTCCAAAAAGGACCTTGCACATGTCCCCATGTGCACTGTACAGATTTTTAATATTACAAAATAAGAATATATATTAGTTAAGGGTCGGGACGACACCGTTTGGGTCGTCCCTAACCCTTGACTTTGGTTCACTGGTCGACTCTTGGGCTAGCCTTCGGTTTCCAACGATTTTAGAGGCATTTTCTTCCATTTTTCATGCTCTATGAATTTCCCATATTCATTTTAGCCAAAAGTACTCCAAAGTCTGAAAATATCAAATCCATTTTGACCATGAACGAAAATACAAAACCTTTCAAAATCTCACACAAAAAATCGTGATTCTTTGTTCAAAACAAAGGTAAAGGCAATAACAACAACCAACAACAGTTTCTACACCTTCAATGCATCATTTTGAAATCATTTTTGTCAAAAAACTGATTTGAAAATATGGGTATATACACAAAAAAGAGCCCCAAAATCAAATAACCATGGAGCTCTAATACCAATTGCTATTAATAGATGCATTCATCAACAATCACAAAACCAAGATCTACATTCTATTTGGAGCATTATTAACACAATAAGATTAAAATGCCTTCAATGCTTGACATAGAGTCTTGGTGCATTCTTTTCATCTTGAACACCACAACCTATCAAAATCTATATCACCTTGTGCAAGAGAGGAAGCTAATGGTAGAAGACCCAATATTTTGTTTTCACACCCACAAACCATATGCACACAATCTCACCATATGTTATATCTTATAACATGTTTAACCCTAAGGGGTAGAAAAAGGATAAATTTGTCATTTCAAGGATGTTATGAACTATAGTTTAATGGGTCAACATATATTTATTAGGATACTACCATGTACCTCAAATACAATTAGTAAATTATTAACTATTCCATTATGATTATTAAACATACATTAAGCAATTTGATGAATGATCATGCATATGGAATTAATGTTGCGACTGAATTAGTCCACATATTTCCAACACAAGGTCAATGGTACGCATATACGAATAGGAATATTACACCTCGGTTTTACGGTTCTAACTGTACTTTCGCAATGATGAATGATAAATGGGTGCGCAATGATCAGTGACCTAATGACAAAGATAGCCAAAATCCAAATTGGAAAGTGAGACCTTTGTCTGGTCACTGCTAGGGGTGTATTATATTTAATTGTTCATAATATACGGTCTTTGATGGGAACAGTTAGCTTGGATTTGATGCTCTGGTCCCCAACTAAATTGTCTCTCTCACTCACCAGAATTTCCATTAACGTGCTTGTTGGGTTTCTTTCATCTTTGCCAAATTGGCGTTTCTTGTCCACTGTTAGTGATGTGAATGATTGAGGGGTGTGGAACCAATCTCTCATCCGGTATCTGACTAATGCTTCAACAATATATGTTCAAAGTCCTACCATCCGATCCACTTGTTTTCAGTGTGGAATATATGCTAGAGCTTATTGATGTTGATCTGGTTTGTCAAATGATAAAGCGAACTTCTTCAAATTTAAGGGTTGAATCGGTTATTCTTATTCAACTTGGATTTTACAATCGAGCCAACTAGGACTTTGTCATACCTTAACAATAAGGTCACAAAAATCTACAGATTAGAATTGTAAATTACAGTTCGCGACCACAATTACACTTGTAATATTATAATATACTGTTATTATCATAATTTATCATAATTTCTATCGCATATTTGGTAAGTGTATTCACTTCATAGGTTGTAAGTATATTCACACTGTTGATAATTGTCGTAATCGTGAGTAGTCGCAGTATAATTCATAGTTGCAAGTCAAAACTTCGTTATCAATGTAATGCTAGTAAAATTTCCTTTCAAGCTTATCTGCTTTGAAAATGCCTACACGTTTTGTCACTTGACTAACTGCTAATGCTGGCGATGCAGGCACCGAATGTTCCTGTCCCCGCCCAGACAAAAAGTTACTTGTTAAACGTCTATGGAGGCATTATTAGGTTGAACTGATGATAGAATCTGTACTTTATAGGCAGCGAGGGATGAAATTGAGCTAGTGTCACATCTTTACCGTCCCCGACAATGATGATTTGTGTAAATATACAAAAGTCAAATAGCAAAAAGTATATGGTTCCGTATAAGATCTCAATGAAGCATATACACACTTTTTTTCCTCCTTCGTACATCGCTCCGGTGTCGGTAATAGTGTTCAGAAATCGAGGCGAGATACAATCTTGAGTATAACAGAATAATTATAAAACTTTTTTCGTGTGATTTTTTGAAAACTAAGGTCATTTACATTCTTTAAAATGATTAACATATAAATCATAATAAAGCATGAATATTCTTAATTCATACCTTATTCTGAAGTTCAATTCTTTTCTTATCGTTTTTCTCATACTATTCTTGAAATTGACATATCTCAATCACCATTGGCGCACTAATATCTAGCCAATGGAGATAACCTTCTCCATGATCAACCTGCCCTCGTAGGTCCCTGATGAGCCTATTTCTTTATGACTTTAGTGAACTGATTCTAATTTTCCTGGTTAGCCTGACATGCAATTCACGACACTTGCCGCTAAATTAAGTTCTAGTTTAGGTTAAGGAAGTATGCTATTTCACCAATAGTTGAGACTCAATCGGATAGCGCCTCATTCAGTTGGACATAAATTTGGGCCTAAATTCAAGTAGGGAATTTTTTTCTCAAAGCTGTGACATAAGACCCACTCTAAACCCGAACACGACCAAGCCTAGGTTGTTTAAAGAGGCCCTCGTCAATTCCTTTGAGTTTCATTCTTGCAAAAGTGCTCCTCAGGCGGGATACTTAACGTGTTAGCTACAACACTGCATAAATCGATATGCCTAAAGGTATCCACAAAACTTGTTGAAAGGACTCTGCAATTATTGTAGAGAGGGTTAAGTAAATAGTATCAAGATTAGTGTTTAGCACCATATCATGGCCACCCAAATATTTAGGAATGTCAAAATAATTTTAACTAACCTTTCCATGCATGATTTTTCTATGTAATTCAATCCTTTCATCATACAATATTTCGGTTAGACATATAACATATAAATAATGTTTAGTCAATTTGAGACTAATCATATTAGTTTACCACCATTAGTAATTATTTCAATTCATGATATTTGAAAACTATTTTCAAAGTATCATTCTACGTTAGCTAAGGATTTTTTGAATAAATACTAATTGAGAATAATGAAATTCTCCTTAGTCATTTTAGGGTGATGAATCATATGTTGATCACTTAGCTACTTCCATATAATTCATGTTGTGTCTAATGTCTATGAATTGAGCTACCCATAACTAAAATAGGCCACAAGTAGTATCAAAACATAACAATCCTTATATGAGATAAGTGTGGAAATCTCAAGTTAATGGATCACTTATACAATCATCACAATGAGAATTTTCGTAGAGATACATGTAATGATCCAAATGGAATTATTGTATGGGGTCAGTTCAGTGAACTTGTTCTCTAACAAGGACCCACACGTTTATTTAAGTATCTTTATACTTTAGTCTATGAGATCGACTACTTCCTTTATAAGGAAGAAGCATAAGGTGTACTAGTCTTTCTATGTTTTATTAATGTCTAGTTTTGATAAAACAATAACTAAGAACAATTTAGGGATAATACTTAAATCTAATATGAATCTTATAATTGTGATCTTATTATAATTTTATTTGCAATGTATACTTATCATATGGACTTTATCATATTCATATAAATATTTATAAGATAAAAAATTACTTTAAATAATTATGTCACTAAACTACATCCATCTGATTGGTTGTAGGATATAGACCAACAATTTTGCACCTGTGTTAAACCAATCAGTTATCTTATACCATATTACCATATGACGATTATGCTACTACTGGGACACTAGTTTAGTAAGAGAATTGTATAAGATTCTCTATAGTAAGCACTTTCTTAATTCTTATAATTTTTTATTTTGATTATCATGATAATCAAGATAAATTGCCTAAATATATACTTGGATCTTTGATGAGACCTTAGCTCCTTTTGCATGACTAAAGGCTCTAATGTTCTATAGTGTATTACTATTTAAACAATTTAAGGAACTATGCCAAGTTCATTTAAGAAGTTTTAATCCAAATAATCATTATGATAAAATGCATTTCGGATTTATTAGCAGTTATTGCTACAATGGAAAATCTCAAATCTCAAATATCAAATCTCAAAAATATTGTTTTAAGTAAAATATAAATTAATTAAAATTTACTTCTAAAGTTAATATCCATATAACCTTAAACTCAAATATCAACTCATACATGAAATAATATATATCTTCAATACTTCACAAGTATGAGCTATCTTAAATACTAAACATATTTAGTATATTATCTATGTACTTAAACTAAAATAGGTAAACAACTTATATTTCTATCTTTATAGATCTAGTTTCCGTAATTAAGTTATTTACTTTTCATTTCAAATAAGATTTTTCTTGAAAAATTATATTTATTATAATTAAAAATATGAATTATTGTTCTCACTATAAGCAATATGTTTTAACGTACTTCCACTAAAGAGGACAACTATACTCTCCCTAACTTACTTGTAGACATGATAAATTCATAATAATCTCCAAAACAAAATTTTTGAATTCATTATGAGTGAATCTTTAAACATCTTGTAGCCTCTCAAATATACATCAAGTGTATCAGCAAAGGCACTAGTTTCAATTTGATATATTATTATGAGATTTGAACTTTCAAACTTTATCTTAGTACCACTAATTATCATGAGAACCATTCTCCTATAAGTGTTCATTGAAACAAGCAATTTGATTAATGAGTTTATAAGATTATATCAAACCTTTTGAATATCTCGTAACCTTTTATTATCCAATTTAATTTTTAAACTCGGTGGATAATATATGCTTTAACTCAATATCACATCCCTAAATCATTAACTTTGACTCTTTTGAAGTTTTGACGTTTCATATCTAATATGAAATCTTGCTAACTAATTCAATAGGAACTATTAAACGTAAATTATAATACTAGATATGGTTATAGAAGAATTCAATATTGCATCATGCAATATATCATATTGTATATTCCTTAGTAATAAATCCATACTATTACGAATTTAGTTATAGAAGTGTTCACTAGAGAATCTCATTCCCTATGGATAAATAAAAAATTTAAATCTCATCATATTAATCTCATCAAAGTGCTTCAACATTCTTAATGCTTAATTTCTATTTAAATTTAAACATTTTAAAATTTTAAATCCATATTTCATTTAATATATATGACTATATCACATAGAGTCACTAGTAATTTTAATAAATTGTGGTAAAGAATTCCATGAGAGTTATGGTCATGTTTATTCAACAATTTTCTTAATATGTCTTGCTAACTTCATTTTGATATTAATTACTAGATTGTGATGGAATAACTTTGTTGAGAAATAATCAAATCAAATTATCCATGTAAACTAATTCTTATTATTACATCATTTTTCAAGTAGGGTAGCCTGGATATTAATTTTCAACATCATATCTATGGGACCAAGAAGTGATATTACATGATTTTTCAAGCAGGGCATTTTTTTAGGATAACCAATCCTAAATTGTTCAACTTTTTGAGATTTTTTCAATTTATTGCTCAGGCTTTTAAAATTTTAAATTGAATAAACATCCTTTTAAAACTTTAACAATTCAGGTCAAAACATTAGTTTTTGCTAATGTAGCTAATAGATGGACATCCACATGACATTTAGTAGATATGTCACATCATCAAAATTAACTTTTTGACCTGATATATACAAGTTTTAAAAGGTTAGTAACTAATTTGAAAACTTTAAAAATTTTGGCACTAAATTGAATGAATTTTAAACGGATAGACACTTTTGAATATGTTATCCCATCTTTTTTATTACATCATTTTTCAATTAGAGTTGCTTACTTTTACTCAGGTAGGGGACCAAGAAATGATGTTAAATTTTACAAGGATATGCACTCCCCCTAAGTTAAATATAGCTAAAGCTAGCTTAAAGGAGGTAATAAAGAGGAAATCGAGAAAAAATAGGAAGAAGGGAAGTTCTTCTTAAAGGACCCTTGCATAATGTCTATAGTTACTAAATTGCCCCAGTAAGTAATAGGTAGTCTTCAAGTTTATCCCTAGTGATAAAGTAGTAGTTTTAGGTATACTTAAAACTAAACTCTCACAAAAGAAGTTAATGAAGCTTAAATTAAATTGATTTTGGTGGTCTTTTGTCTCAAACTATGATCATCATCTTTATGCGAGAGTATTAGTGACTTTTGAAATAAGAAGGATTAAGCTTAAGGTTATGCATACTAGTTCTTAGCATATCCACATTAGAATTCTACTCTGTAGAGAAATCAAAAATCTAAAAGTGACCTTTGTGTATGATTTGAATTACAAACTCCAAAGGGAAGAGCTATAGAGCCATCAACTTAACATTAAACCTAACATCTAAGATCCCTAGATGGTGTTAGGTGACTTCAATAGTACTTTGCACTAGTATAAGGTTAGGGGAATTCAAATTTAATGAATTTCTTCATGGATTTTAATAGCTATATTATAAAGCTGGGACTTATATACTTTAGCTCTGAAGCCACATAAATCAACAAGCAATCCAACAACTAGTTCATTTAGAAAAATATTAATCAAGAACTTGTGCATAGGGAATGGTTAAAAAATGTCTAGCTAGCAAGGCATGCTTTAGATCATTCTCTAATATTGATCCATAAAATCTTTGAGATTGAAAGGAAAGCTTCCCTATTCAGATTCAACAATTACTTGGTAGAGAATGAGGGATTTACAGAGGTAACTAAAAGGGGAATGTATAAGGAGATACATGGACGTAAAACTTATGCCTATTTTAAAAAATTAGCTAGTATCAAAGAAGAGTTGAAAAAATTGAAAAGGGAGACTAGTTCTTAGAATCCTTTATTTTTGAAACAATCAAAAGAATTTTGCATAACATTCAAAAGCATGTTTATAAGCATTCTAAGGATGGTTGGTGGTTAGATGAAAAGAAATGGGCTATTGAAAACTTCTATAGAGCATTGTTTAAACATAATTCCATTTTATAAAAAAGGGTCAGATTTAGTTGGTTAAAAAAGGGGGATTACAATACAAAGTTTTTCCATAGCTTAGTCATGTCCAGAAGAAATACAATTAGAATCAACTTCTTGGTAGATTAGGATGGTAACTAGATATCATCTCAATCTTTACTTAAAGAGGTTTCTTACTATTACTTTAAGGAAACCTTGGGGGTACAAGATAAGAGAAACTTTTCTATCCCATTACTGTCATCCTTCATTGATCACCAATTTTTTAATGAGATGAACCAGCTTTTTAACTCATCTTTTGATCATATTGAGAATTAATAAATAGTGTTTAAAATGAACTTTGATAAAAGCCTTATGGCCTAATGGCCTAAATAAGAAGTTCTATCAAAAAGCCTAGCCTGAAATAAAAGACATTATCATCAAAGTCATGTTAGAAGTATTTGAATCAAGTAAGCTCCTCAAAGATATAAATGAAACTTTCATTTCTTTAATTCCAAAATGCTCTTTCCTTTGGGAAATTTAGGTCCATTTTTATATTATATGTTGGACCCCGATCTTTTAGTGGAATTTAGAAATATTAAATGACATTGAATGAGTGTTTTTGTATATGTGTTGTG